>VUQI01025304.1:18917-38917 GCA_015106735.1 Paratilapia polleni | reverse complement strand
TAGAGACAAAAGCAATGCCATCCAGAGTAAGTATCTGGTTAGATGTCATATTTCTAAGATTTTTAGGGCCAAGTACAATAACCTCAGTTTTATCTGAATTTAGAAGTAGGAAATTAGAGGTCATCCAGGCCTTTATATCTTTAAGACATGCCTGTAGTTTAGGTAATTGGTGTGTGTCATCTGGCTTCATGGATAAATACAGCTGGGTATCATCTGCATAGCAATGAAAATGTATGCTATGTTTTCTAATAATACTGCCTAAGGGAAGCATGTATAATGTAAATAGAATTGGTCCCAGCACACTTTAGAGTGTGAAGAAGACTCCCCATTTACATGAACAAATGAGTCTATTAGATAAATATGATTCAAACCACTGCAATGCAATTCCTTGTGATACCCAAGGTATGTTCTAATCTCTGCAGTAAAATATTGTGGTCAACGGTATCGAATGCTGCACTGAGGTCTAACAGGACAAGCATAGAGATGAGTCTGTTAGAGGCCATACGAAGGTCATTAGTAACCTTCACTAGAGCTGTTTCTGTGCTGTGATGAATTCTGAAATCTGACTGAAACTCTTCAAATAAACCATTCCTCTGCAGATGATCAGTCAGCTTACCATATGGTATTTTCTTCCAGATGATTTTTTTGGGAGGTAAAAACACAATTGCAGTGTTTATCAAAGCTCCAAATTCATTATTTGTAGTTTCACAGCTGGGATGGCTCCCATCCATGTGTCATTCCAGAGTCATCCTATCCACATGTCCTCATCTGTGGACATGCAGAGATTTTCCAAGTCTAGCATCAACAGGTTTCACTCTTTGTAGCTATAGCTTTCCAGTGCAGGGATGCTGGTTTCCCGATGTATGGTGTCTTTCGGGTTGATACTGTTGATTAAGCCCCTTGCATGTGTATCCATCGTCAAACTAAAATGACTTATGACCATAGTCACAAAGGCCCATGATGTATTCTGATTTTCTTAGAACGTCAGCTTCATATATATATACGAAAAAAAATACCAGACACAAAGTATCCAAGATCCCTAACACCGTTACCAAAAAGTCAGTTTGTATTCATTTTTGGTTAAGACTCAAAAGTCAATATCATTCAAGTAAAATCACATGTTTTGGAAAGCTGCGGGGAGCTTACTTTAGTTGGTGAGTTGTCTTATACTTTGCTGCAACTCATTTCCACAAACCTCTACAACGGAGGAGGTGAGTGCAACATTAGTATGAACCACAAAGCCACAGTAGCCACATTAATGGGAAACACCAGGATGAAATAAACAGAAATTATCTTATAAGAATAATTTAAGAAAACAAAAAAATTTCCATTTTCCCTTTCTGATTTTAACATAATGTAAATCCAGCTCAAAGTTTAGATATTTGACCTCTTGTTATGACCATGTTGGTATTTTAGTTGCTTTCATTTCTACACAGGCAACATGGATCAATTTGCTTTGGCTGTTTAATGGTGTTGTATGTTTGTGTGTGATGTGACTGCATGTCTGTTTCACATTACAATATTCATGTGTCAATCTCAATGTCATTAAGTGTGCTTTGTTTCATTTTTAGTGCATATTCTTTGTTGCATTATTGAATATTGCATGTGTGTGTGTCTGCGTGAAACCAGTTTTCCACTCATCTTCTGTCTCAAAGGCTCATAGAGGAAACACTGAGTTTTCATTTTGAGTCAGCCCACTGTTCTCAATGGAAACTTCACACACAATCACACACAAACAAAGAGATATGGTATATGATGGAACATGCTGTTAACATGTGTGCGTCTATCAGGTTTGTTACCAATAAAAACTTGATATTTTGATATGAAAAAATAAAGAAGTGAAAATCAACTCTCTGGGCAAGTGGTAGAGTATATGAGTTTGCTTTGCTGTTCTTAAATCTAAAAAAAAAAAAAAAGAAAAAAGAAAAAAAAAGATTTTCTTTCATATTGTAGTCCTTTGCACTAATATGCCTATTTGCAAGCAAAATGCGGCATGTGCCCAGGAAACACCTGCCTCACAACAGTTGTAGCAACCTATATTCAAAACAAATATGCATAACTGTCCATCAGCTTGATGGGCAGCTTTTCTCTTCTTCTCTGGTGTTGACACCATTAAAATGGTGTAAAAAAACAGTTTCACATATGCTCTTTTTGCAGATTTAGAGTATCATTTCACAACTAACTTACTGTAGAATCACTGTTGAGCAGGAGGGTGGGGTTGGGGGGGTTTCTTGTGTATTCCAGAATTTTATGTTGTGGTTAACCAAAGTTGTGTAGTTTAGAGGAGCAGGTAGATATCTTTTATTGCTCACACTGGCAGGATGTAGTGTTAGGGAGTATCAGTACTTGGCTGATAACATCTTTGCAGACCAGTATTCGTTTGCAGCCCAGCTGACGTAAATCAGTGACATGTCGTGACGTCTAATCCACTCACAATTTGCGCAAAGCAATTCCACGCAACTGCAGCCTATAATCATGATACAGAGAAAACTCCTTGCTCATGTCCAGACTAGTCCTGTGGCTTGGACTGCACCTCACTTCTAGGTCGCTTTCAAGAAAATGCCAAATTAATAAATATAAATGGCAACTGGCAGTCAGCCTCATGGACCTGTGTATTTAAATGACAGGAGGCAAAAGGACGGCAAGTTTCCTTTGATTTGAACTACTTCTTAAGGCCTATCATTCACTGCAGCTCAAGATACGTTATATTACTCATTAGATATCTGCGACTAACTCAAATTTTGTTGTCTTCAGGGAAGTCCAGGTCTCTTTAAGGGGAAGTCCCCTCTCATACTGAGTTATTGTTTCCAAGGGTTAGGAATGACATCCATCTCCCCCAACTCATAATCCTGCACTTTGGTTTTATTTCCTCTACTTGGTGGAAATTACATTTTTACCTTTAATAAACCAAACTGCAGGTTTCTTCTTGAAAATGTTACATTTTCTTCAAAAACGTTTGTGCATGCTTATTATCTCTGTTTTTGCATGTGACACATACATTAAAAATGCTAATAATATGGACTTTAAGTGTAGTGGCACCTTTAGCTCCCTTGAATTAATATCGGTGAATGTAAAATTGACTCTTACTTTTTCATAGCTTCCTAATATGAAAAACAAACAAAAAGAACCAGTGTTTTTTATAACAGTATTTTTGCTGTGTACCCGAATGTGGGACTAAAATGGCACCAGACCCTCTGCAGGGGGAAACACCGAGTGCACATTCTCTTTCTGCTTCTTTCATCTAAACATGCATCCTCCCTCTAAAATATCACCTTTTGGGTTTTTTAAGGGAGCTTGTGGTGGGCTTATTTTACACATGTGCTAGATGAGTGTGTGCAAGTGTGCTGCACAAGACAGTAGAAATTAAAAAAAAAAAAAAAATGAGGAAAATTTAGGTAAGAAAATGTCATGAGGTTTGTTGTTGAAATGAGATGACTCCACGGTAGTCTGTTTTGACATTTCAGCTCTACGCTTTTTGCAAGATGCATCCAATCTATGTTTTGAAACTAAAACAAAACCTTTTAAAGCTTTTGGTTGTTGGCATGTCAAATACCATATCTTTGCTGTGCAAATAACTTTAACAGCTGTAAAAGGGGATGTGTGACTGATTTGTCACATGCATATTGTGTATTTGCTCTCTTGTTGCATAACCTCATCTCAAAATTTCAAAATGTCTGCTGTGAAAAAGGCCTGTGGAAGGACATTTGAGTGTTGGATATGGTGACAACATTTTAGCATTTCTGTTTGACACAGAAATATTAAAATGTTGAATGTATTTTATTTTTATTACTTAAGTTATGCTGCTGTTGTGAAACAGTCGCAATTACATCACGTAACTGCATAAACCCATGTGAAGCCCTCCCAAAAGTCATTTTTATTAACCAGATTCAGTGCTTAGGACAAACAAACATCCTGGCAAAAGAAACAAAAGATTGAAATGTACAAAGACAGATGAGCTCAGACATTTTTTCCAATTATTGGGTCAAATGTGATAACAGCACAAAGGTGTGTGTTTTTCCACTCTTTGATTTGACCACACGTGGCAGTTAAGATGCACAAACACAAACATACACAGGCACCGTAGAGACCATCTATTAGAGCAACCATGTCTATTTTTCCATTTCCTCTGTTTCACACTAAGCTGTTGAGGTACCTCTCTAACCACGTGCTTTTCTTTTCCAATAACGAAATTGACTTTCAGCTCACAAAACACAGCTCATTTTGTTTGTTTTGCACCACTGTGTTTGTGAAGGTGTTAATATGCTTTTTCTTTGCTTTCCTGCTTCGCAAATCTACTGTGGCCCTTCAAACACAACAATCTACAAGTTCAGCTAATGTTAAAAACAGTGCAAAAAGTTGCTATGTTAAAAACAGCCATCTGTAGTGTACAAAAATCACAATAAACGTGCAAGAAGTTGGTTAGAAAGATCTCACACAAACACACAGGCACAGACACAAATTCAGAGCCAATGTGCACCAACCTATTGCTGAAAGGGCTCACAAACAGTCAATCAAAATACTACTGCAAATACTTCAAAGATCAGCCTGGAGGCCACAAGAGGAAGCGACAAAATCATCAGCTTGAACTCAGTAGAGTTTGTAGAATTCACGTCATGGAAGATTCATATTTTTTTCTACTGAATTTAAGGACTGCTTTTCTATATTCATGTATAAATGTTGACCTAAGGTTTACTTAGCAGCAATTCATTTTAAAAAATGTTAAAACTGTTAAACAACATGTAGATGAGTAGTAGAATGTCAGAAGTAGACCTGAAATATAAATATACACTTTGGGTTGCATTTACAGGTGTATAATATGAGTGACACACACTCTTTACAAGGCCTAAGTAATGAGGTGGGTTTTTTAAAAAATTGGACCATATCAGTTGAACAACTTAGCATGCAGACGCAACATTAGTCCACTTTAGGTTTAAGGTATGGAGCCATGAAAAAGCCTGTCCCCATTACTGATAGCAAAGGGAATTAATCAACCATATATATAAGATAGAAATAATCCTAGATTTACAGTTGAGCTAGCGAAATAAATGTAAAATAACTGTTAAATGTTTCAGAATTATAAATTCAGTGAGGAGAATCTGTTGCTAAGTCATTTAATAGCTCTGAAGTCCCAGATGTCAGAGCTTTGTTAAGCGCCATTTGTGGTGGTTGCATGTTGTTGCAGTTCTCTTTGGATACCATAAGGGTTCAGTAAAGCTAAGAATTTAGGGCATGCCTCTAACAAACAAATCCAACAAGTTGCTTTGAATGTATGTGATTCGTATTAAATCCACTATGTTGTTGAATACGGGCAGTCAGTAATTTCACCTAGTTAGCCTCGTTCTGTCTTTCTTCTGCCACAAGCAAAAAGATTAACAAAGCAACTTATGTTTTTAGTTTTATTACAGGCAACACATGGAACACCTGTGACATCAAGATTTGTAATGGTACCTTTAGTTTTGCTTGTTTCGCATTTTTTTGTGCAAGAACCGAACATGTGTACATATCCTGCCCTTCAGCTGTGATCTTCGTGGTGTATTAAAAGTGCAAATTTTGCCAGAAAATGTGACCCAGCATTTCTGTTGGTCTTTGTCAGTGGTAGTCATTGAGGTTTGTTTGGTGTGTCATGACCTGAAGGATAAACAGTATGCTGAAAGGGGTTCCAGTCCAACATGACAACAGAGTAAAGTATTTAATTAGCACGATGCACGACATGAGGTGTGTTTGCATGTGTGTGCACAGGAGTGTGTCTGTCACTACTATTTGATCACAGCAAAGTGAGAACAACTGTATTACAGGACTGCTGGAGTAAACAACAAGGAGGGTACATAAACACACAAAGAGAGAAAGACAGAGCAGTGTGTTGAAGTCTAGAATATAAAGAATTCTAAGCAGAACTGTAAGATGAAGACAGAGACAAGACAGAAAAAGAAAAAGCAAACACAGAGCGGTTACAATAGCCATCGTACAGCCGCCTGCATTTCTGGCTTGCAAATCAGTAAACAAAGTGATGTACTGTGATCTTCTTTTTCATGTTAGTTAGGCTTCCAGTGGTGTTACGGAGTGTGGTCACGAAGCAACTGTCAGTTTCTGATCAAAGCAGAAGATCTGCTACAGATTTTCCAGGTAACAGATAAACCATTTTGTCCCTCCCAGTGTCAAATTGCAGAATAAATAAGATTAGTTCCTACAACAAGAACTGTAGATGTACAATCTTAAGCTCCATCCCTTGCAAACAGTTTCTTGTTCATGTTAGTGCATTTCAGGGAAGGTAAATGTTTTATTCATTTTTATAGCTCATTTATTTTGGGTTTTATCAATTTCTTGACCACCAAAAGTAAACCAGCAATGAACTGATATCACTAAGAAGTACTGTCTGTGCATCCAAAGCCTCTATGACACAGACTTCCCAAATGGAAGCATATATGGACCATAGATTGCATACAGAGGATTGACATGGCCATTGCAAGATGTCTGAGGTGATATTATTAGGATGAAACAGTGGACAGTGCAGTAAGATACTACTTTCACTCACCAAAACTGGAACACAAATTCCTTGGACAGGCTGTTAGTATAATTGGCTGCACAGAAGACTATGTAATTTGTCAGATAGCTACAATACATTAAAAGTCTCAGAAAGGCACCAACACCACAAACGAAGTGGTCGAGAGGTCCAGTTAGTCATACTGAACTGGCGGTGGTGAAGCCTAGCACAGTCTTCTGTCCCGGCATCTACCTGTTATTCAAAGTGGCCACACCCCTAACTTTAAGCCTTAATTATAATTAAAGGGATGAGTTATAAAATATGTACCCCCCTGCAGTTGTTTTTTTTTTTCTTCTCTTTTCATCATTTTGACCTAGGCTGGTTGTTGTTTCATCAGTCTATAATACTTTGTTCCAAAGATCAAATAGATTCAATGTTTTTATGACTGCAACCTGGCCTTTCTCATTTTGAAGCCTGTCAGAAATCTCTGTCCTGTGCTGAATTTTCTGAGGTGATAGTCACAAAGTCTTGATTATTGACAAAGAAACATGTACACCAATATCCTGAAGGGCACTTGTGACTTGCTATGTCGTTATTGGGGTTTTTCTTTGCCATGCAATTCACAAATCCTAATCTACTCTCAGCATCAAGTGAGCCAGCTGTGGGTTAACTAAAACAATACACAAGTAGCCAAGAAACATGCAGTATTCACGTGTCCAGTTACTTTTGAATTCTTTCAGTTTGGGATATCTTAAAAAGCCTGTATCTCACACAAAGTTCTTTCTGTGTTGCAAACCTACAAAAGAGGCACAAAGCCTAAAGAACAAAAAAATAAAAACTTAAATAAATTAAATTCCAAACTTGTGTGTGTGTGTGTGTGTGTGTGTGTGTGTGTGTGCGCGCGTGTGTTTGGGGGTGGGGGTGGTTGTTTCACACATAGATGTGACCTCTCTCAGCATGGTGTTAGGTCTTCAGAGTCACAGTGCTATTGTGTCCTGACCTCTCACATTACAACAAGTCAGCAGTCAGTATTATGGAAATACTCACATGCTTGCACACACACACACACACACACACACACACACACTATTGGTCCAGGTGGTCAGTATTGTCTTCTTGGGGGAGGAGGGTGTCTTGCTTCAATGCATCAGAACTGGTTGGCTTCCATTAGCACTCAATAGCCAGTAGTGAGTATCTGTTAAACACATGCACACCTACACACACAGAAACAGCTTAATTATATGTTAGTTAGATCAATTACATTTTAAATAATTCATTTTTATTAAGGCTGCATCTAACAATTTGTTGTTATCTAATAATGTTTTTTAACTAATTACCATAAATCAGTTCATCTAGAAAATCACTGAGAAGCAAAAAAATGTTAAATGAGAAAAATGTTAATCAAAACTCTCCAGCACCAAAGATGATGTCTTCAGCACTATCTTCAAAAGTCTGCGGCTAGGGTTACAAACAAATATTCACATTCTGGAGACTTGAATCTGAAATTTTTTAGCATTTCCCGCACAAGAAAAGGAAATAAAGGCATTGCTTTCCATTGTGCCTTGTGGAAGACTCATTTTCTGTCAATCAGCTAATCACCAAATAGTTTCAGCTGTAATATTTTCATTATTTGAATAAATAAGCAGCAGGTGGCAGTAAAGATGAAATTAAACTGTATAGTTTACAATATAAGAAGTGCTGCACTTTATTCTTTCTGTTTTGTAGTTTTAAGTCACTGCAAAGGGACATTTTATGAAATCTCTTTCCAAGTTAAAGGTATCCAGAAACTTCATTTGAAGTGTTGATGTCTAGAGAGGGAGAAACTGAGACTTTTAGAAACAATGACCCAGACATCAATGTTTTCTTCCTGATTGGGTCTTATCAGTCACTACTGTCCTTCCTTGATTCATCGCACTACTATCACTCTACAACTGAGCAACCGACCCTCTATTTCCTGTTTACACCAGTACATGCATGCCCAGTGAATGTGAATTGTAATGTAATATTAATGTAATAGGGATTGTTTCTCAAATGGTGCTAAAGCGTTTTGTAAACTGAGATCAATTTCATTCTGCAGTGCTGTTTTAAAAAGAAAGCATATTATTGTTTTCTGCCTGCTGAGAGTGTGATGCTCTGATGTCTGTGTACTATGTACGGATGAAGGTTCAAAGAGTTGGTTACATGGCTCATCAGGCGTAACAGTTTTGTGGCGATGTGCTGCTGCAACCTCACTTATTGCTAAACAGCCCTGATGCATATGCGTATGTTAGTGACCTTAATATGTTTCAGAGAATGTAGTGTATCACTGCATATTAATGAACTCAATTATTTCTCTTGTTGAACACTTCATTTATTTGATGCTACAATGTTCTGCCTATGTGGTGTTTAACAGACACTTTTTTGGGTGTTTCTATAGTATGTTGCCTTAATGTTTACTTTCTTGACAGCTGGTTTAAAAAAAAACTGCTCTGCGCATTTATTTAAATAGAGTTCATAGGTTTTCAAGGACAAAATAAGGAGTTTGACTAATATGAACTGTTTTGTCATCCCATTCGACTGCGTCCATTTTAAGTTGTGTCATTTTTGTTGAGTAAACAGTGAGAAGCCTGACTCACACATTTTCAATGCTTCATTGACTTACACCTGGGTCGATAAGCTGTAATGAAGCCTGTCCTGAGGCAACATATTTAGTGCAGTGACAATAATCACAGCAGTAAAATAAGCTTTAATTTGTTTATTACCAACATTACTGGCAACTACTGAGGCTGCAGCTGTTAATATCTCCTGTTTCTCAATAGGGAACTAATGCTTGGGGGAGTGGACTGCAATAATGACTCTGATAGAGTTTGTGGACTAACTGGGAAATATTTGTCACTTCTTAGCTACCATTTATCAAGTCATCTAGGCAGTTGACCTATGGCCATCAGTTTGTTTGGTAGTGCAAAATTGCTGGGTTGGGAATGCAGTGTGATTTACAGCTATTTATGCTCCATTGTGTATATTGTGTCTACTGTAGTGAAAAATCTGTAATTACCCTAAATTCCCTAGGGGCAACTGAATGATAGCTGTTAGGTTTCAGTGTTCCTACAGTGTTGAGCTCCAACAATGATTTGCCTGTTTAAACAAATTTGGTAAGGAGAGTGCAGGCAGCCACAAACATCATTGTAAAGTGGAAAGCATTTTAATGCCCATGAAATCAGCCATGCATGAACGTCTCTCTTTCTTATCTAATCTCCTCTGTTAACTCAGCAGAAGTGATAACATGACAAAGGCCACAGTGCATCTCAGCTACCTTGATGGCATGTTAATTCTACCCAGCTTCTATGACCACCTTAAAAAAAAGTAACAATTATACATGCTAACACGCTATGTGTATAGTGTTGACCCGGGTGCTTATCTTAGTTTAGCTTGTTAGCACGGTGACATTTTTTAATATGCACTAAACCCAACAAGTGCAGGTGAGGTTGCATAAGAAGATTTAGCTGTAAGCTTTATTCATCACTTGTTCATACTTATATATTCGCTGATTTGCTCAAAGAAACAAAATGTTAATGTGTTGTCAGGGCCACAGCTGTCCATTGCTTTTAGCAGACATGAGTATATGTAACATTCGCCAGGGTAAAATTAGAGAGCCCTTTGGGGAATGGAGTCCAGTCTGCAGAAATTCCTTTGTCGATGTAAAGAATCTAGACAAGTTTCTAATATGGTCTGAAGAATCCAAGATTGAACTTGTGGAACCATTCACAAGTAACCAATGGAAAGAGTTCTGTGTCCATTGGTTTTACTATTGGCTTTACTAAACAAAAGCTGTGACACACGCATTTTATGCTTCAAGATTCAGGCTGTCTCCCCTATTCTAGACAATTTATTTTTTATTTTTTTAATTCAGGAGTTACTGTAGACCCATGGCAACATTATTAGTTTTGCAGTTATAAAAGCATTTTAAATTATAATCAAGGAATTGCTCAAGTTATTATAAGACACTTCATGCCAATTATCCAATAGTTATTTAGATGATTAACTGAAAACAACAGCGCTACATAAATGAAATTACAAACATTAGCATACATCTACTGGGAACAATCGATGTAAGAAATTTATAAATATATTCTTTAGCTATAGATTTTTATCTTGTTCAACTTGCATTATAACCAGCTATAAGCACGCAGGTTTCAGTACTTCCTATAGTGTTTTGTTAAACACTTAAACATGCAGATGAAGGTTGTTTCTAATGCACTGTGGACTCCATCCTACTATTACATGTCTCCTTATTTAAGCATTACTCTAGCTATAACTAAGAAGTTATATTGTTTAAGAACTCTTTTTTTTGTAGCCCTGTGTGACCATCTCTTTTATTTTCTTTATCATCATTGGCATCATCTACAGCATCACCTGTACTGTCATCATCACTGCTGCAAATTTCCTGGTGAACACAAGAAGCAACAATAGAAAAAGCAGGAGTTTTAGAGCAATTCATACACATTTTCCCACACTCTGAGGAACTAATTGATATTGATCACATGTAAATGGTATTGACTGTCTCACTCTTGTCTGTCTATATTGATTTGTGTGTGTTTGCGCATACATGTGTGCGACTCTTCCCTTGGTCCTCTATCCCTGCAGCTGTCAGAGTTATGTAGATCAGACCCCCTCCTTGTTGTTTCCGGGGAGCTGATGCTGAAACTCTTCTGCTTCCCGACATCTTTACCTCTGTGTCCACATCGCAGAGCAGGCACTGGCAACAATATGGGAAACTTATTATGCAGTAGCAACATGTGTATGTGAAATATGTGCTCATTTACAGTGTGTGCCTTAGTTGAATCAGGAAAACAATTACATGATTTGTTTATATGTTTTGCATGGACTCGGCACGCCAGCTTTTATATTGGTTGGCAGGTACAGAACCAAACTGTACCCATGAGGGTCTGTAATGTTTCTGATTTATTGCTTGTTTGTTTATTACCAGAGCAAGAAGGGCAGCAGGAACCATGATTTTTCTGTTGTATTGTTAGCCTAGGAAACATGAGAAAATACAAATACATGATTTTCTGCATATGCATACAATTCATCCTGTGCATTTACAAATGTTTGAACAAGCAGCCACTGTAATAGTTTAGCATATATTGTGTGGGGATGACAGTAAACATACCCAGTTTTAACAAAATGAGTGTTTCAGTTACATTACGGCACACCAGCTTTCTTGCATTTTTTTTTAACCTTCTCTCTGCATCTGTCAGGCTCTTATTTGTTAAAGATACACTTTCTTAACACTGACAGCCAGTCAATAGGAAAGAGCAAACCATCCAACTGTGACAGTCTTAGTGTATCATAATTTTTACATACAAGGATGACATGCAAGGTAAAACAAAAATAATAATAAAATAAAATTAATAATAATAATAATATTCTGTGCCATCTGTCAACATGTAAATGCCAGAGTGTATGAAGCTCAAGCTTGAAGGGTGATGTACATGTTGTGGTCAGACGTTTCTGAAAACAGGTCCAAAAAAAAAACCCTGAAAGCTTTAGCTGATTTAAAGTTAAACAAAATCTCACGACTCAGGGTCGTCGTCTCCTGCACTTTTGGACCCTTTGCAGTGCGACTGCTACTTTAAGATTTCTCAGTGGAAGTCTTGTTATGTTCCTTTGTATTTGTGGCTCTGTGATGGGTGCTTGATCTCGTCCAGTGTGTCAAAATGATGATCCTTCAACTTGATATTCATTTTCAGGAAATCGGACAAATAGGGCAGGTAGTGAGCACAGATTGTGATGGTACGGGGAAAACACAACTGGGCTTTCAAAGCATTCCATGGTGGCACATGCTGCCACGTGGACCACAGTTCCCAACGTTTCTTCTGAATGTTCTCTAACAAGAACCTAAGAATGCTACAGTAGAAACTCCATGCTGACAATCTTGTGTGCAAAAAAATGATGACAATGCTTCTGGTCTTTCTTCTCACCTGTCTTGAGAGTGTTAGTGTATCATAATTTCTCCATACAATTTTGTTTCTGCCTGTGGGCTTGGAAACTGTGGACTCAGTGACCAGTGATGACCAGTTTCCTTCACGTGAAATTCAGGACAGTTTGAGAGAGAAACTGATGTTTGCACTCGGCACAAGTTTGAGGTCTGTGGGGAAATTGCAGATTATCACAGTGAAAACAGCAGTTGTGCCGGAAGCTGTCCGGTCGGACGACTTTCACAGGTGAGATTTTTGATTTTATGGATCTTTTCTCAGAACTTTTTGTTACTGACACTGGAGACAGACTCCTGAATTCAATCAGCTGACTATTAGCTGACTAACTGTGGGAGGGTGTTTGTGATCACATTCACAAAAACCTCAAGAGGTCACATGATGGACTCAAAGGAAAATATTGTGAATTAGAGAATTGGCACACAGGAATTTAAGCTTTTCTTACATGTGTTTGAATTGTCCTGTTATGTGATGGCATCTTTTTTGCCCTTCAGAACCAGAAATGTGGACTTCCTTGCATACAGTGCAGAAGTAAATTATAAAAGACATACACAGCAGAAATGACTGTGTTGTGCCATATCCCCAAATAACTTATTTGGTTTCTTTTAGAGACAATTATGTCTGTCTTAAAGAATATAGTTATGGCGCTAACGAGGCCTTTACGATGATTCATAACTGCAGTCCTATCTCATGTGCACTTTCACGCCACCAGTCATAAGTGTAGGTGTCAGTTTCATCCAAATTGTGAATGTCTCAATTTCAACTGTACATGGTGCATAAAGACAAATTATAGTTAAAAGGACATTTTGCAAAGTAGTTTCAATTTATGAATTTATTGATTTAAAGTGTTTCTAAGGGTGGGTGCGTGGTTGCAGGGGTCAATTTTGCAAATCATTCAGTCATTTAAAAAACAGATTAGACAGTTTTATATATGAATGTTTGACTCTTCACTGTACTTCACCAAACTTTAGAAAACATGGGTGGACAAACCTGTACCTGCACCCTTTAATAAAGATACAAAAAAGGAGGCAAAATGTTCTATCATTTATTCATAATTTTGCTTGCATTTTTTAACATAATAAACAGCAATATACAAATGCATCACCTGCACCAAACCATGCATACAATATACAGAAGAAGTAAAGGAAAACCAAAAAAAAGTCCAGCAATAGACTTAAATCTTTTAAATATAGAATAATATGTATAAATGTAACAATATGTAAAGGTACCAGGGTGGCCCCTACCTGGTTTCAGTCATTATTCCAGCATGCATGCAGAACATGATTAAAATTTGGTACTAATTAATATGCAGTATGTAATGCAAACCAAACTATACATATGTCTGTATGGTGACTACAGAAAGTAGCCGCCATACAGACAGAGACAAAATGAGTGCAATGGCAGTTTTGGTATAATATTAATTTCTGTAATTGTTATTGCAAAATCTGTTTTTGTAACTCTTAATTTTTGGTAAATTTACGCAAGAGAATTCATGCAATGAAAGGCTCATGTGACAGCCACTGGCAGGCGAGACAAAGTGCATCTCCGCCTGACAGACAGAGGGCGAGCGAGAGCTGTGATAGACTCTTTAAAGTATAGGTCCTCCTAGTGGGCGGAGTTATGATATTTGGAGGAGGAATATTGTTCAGCACAGATAGTTTGCCTTACTGACAGAAAGGGAGAGGAAGCAAACAAAGGGCTGAGTTTGTTTAGTTAGTTTGGCTATTGGATAGATAATTAAAAACACTTCACTTTTGTATATTATATATAGTTGTTGTTTTTTTAAACTTCGATGATATTTTCTCACTTTGGACGATTTTTTTAGGACTGTTTTTTTTTTTAAATTTCTACAGATTTACCACTTTCACACGGTCGACGAGGGACTGCTGATATGCATCCTCCCTCCAGGTGAGTTACTTTTTACTAGTTACTTTTTAAAATGTCTACAAACGTGCTGTTAAGCTGTTTCAGCCGGTTTATCAGCTGTCACGTTGCAAAAAGCCACAACCTGCCTAATATACTGGTAGAGCTTTGAAAAAAATCTGGAAATTGATAGTAGATTTTAATTTTAATTATTCATGTTATTGTAAAATGTCACCGTAATCACCATAAAGACATTTTTGTTTAAAACTGACTTAAACTACGGTGCTCTTACCATACATGTCTACTAAATATTTGCTAAAGCAAATGACTGTCCCCTATTTAATGGGGCTTTCTCCTCTTAGATTAAGTTGGATTTGGGCGTGAGTTTTGCAGCGGTTCTCTGACTCCACTGGTATATTTGGCAACGCAGCGCACTGGCTTGAGTTCAGCTTATTAACCTCTCAACTCTGTAGAGGGGTGAAGATCTCATGTCACCCGACATGGATTGTGTTGAGTCAAAAGGAGATGCTGTGAATGCCGGTGTCCCCAGGGATGCAGGGGGAAAAACTGCGTTTTATTTGCTGGATAGAGTGATTGCAGCTTCTTTCAAGAAATAAGCACACGCCTTTCTAAGTAACGTGAGGACTTATGCGACAATTTTGCATTTTAACTCTTCAGAAGAGCGGATTTTTGTTTATTTTTGCCTTGTTGTTATTGAGGTCAGTTAGTTCATCCGTGTTTTTACTTACCAATCAATGTCAGGCGATGACGTTGGCGTGAGAGATTCATACCCTTTCCAGCCAGTTGGCCTATATCTTTTCTGTTACTAACTCTTGTGATAATGGGCAATTACGGACACTAATGGGTAATTTTGGCACGTTATTACATGACTCTGGGGACTGTAGGAGGCGCACAAACACCACTTGGTTTTGCAGAGAAACAAAAACGATAGAGTGCGTAATACAGTAGCCACACGCCTTCCTTGTGACAGCTGCTCAACTATTTTACTATTTTTGTCTTAATAGTTAAGCGAAACCTAATCTGTAAACTGAGAAGTCGCTTTCTTCTATCCGGTGATACTGTCCACCGTCACCCACGAAGACACAGAAAACTCCACTCTTCGTGTTCATAAAGTGACGGTGCAGACGTATTGCCGAGCGAATTTTGTTAAACCTTTCGCACTTACTAACACGCCGTGTTTGTTGTTCTCGTACCGGCTTTGCGGATTTAGTTTCCTTCCCACCGCCTTGTTTCCCCTCTTGGCGAGGTAGCGGCCTGAAAGTGTCCTTGTCATTTCGCTGTGCGCAGGATACCTCTTCTCCTGCGGCGTTCGGATCGGTAATGAAACCCACAAGGAAAGATAGCATTTTCATACGGTTGAAGTACAGTCGTCGCGCCCGGTTCACAGTGTTGCCGCTGTTCCTCTGTGCGCAAAAAAACAAAGTCATTAATGTTTACATTAAAGATGTGCAAAAGTGTGAATACCGGTAAACAGAAACCGTTTGTTTAACGGTAGGTCGTTACAGCGGGGAATTCGTGCGCCGAGGAAGCTGCAGTTTAGTCTGGACAAACAGGAAGCGCTGCAACAAAACATCATTTTCACGATTCTGTTTTGTAAGAATGTCACACTGAGAGACTGAGGCTCAGTAATCCAAACGGAGAATGGCAGGTGTGTAAGATTTATGTGATCTCAGTGCAAATCACATTAAATAAACTGACTTTGCAGAAGTGGTACTTGAGTGAACTTGATCTGACAAATTCCTTTCTCAGCTGTTAACAAGCAAACATGTCCCAAGTGAAAGATTGCTTCAGTTGGTTTATTCGAAAATGTTGATTTGCAGAGCGACTCCGGTCTGTTGCGACGGATTTATTTCAGGCTGTTTGTCTGTGACGCAGCTTAAGGTACTCCGGGCGCTTCCTTCATGCTTTTCCTATAAGGCAAACAGAGATGTGCCGCAATCAGCAAATTTATTTTCAAACAATGGAGGCGCACCGGGTAGCCAGTTGGACAGGAAACCTGGGCTACTGCCTGAGCAGGAACACGTTCAGCGCACAGCCACACACTCACTACTGAACTCCCTGTGCTTATGTGGGTTTCAGCTACACTGAGAAGTAAGTTAGAAAGTGGTAACGTTTCATAAAAGCCAGTTATTGTTGGCACGCTACGTCCGCTATTATTTAGCAAAAAAAAAGTTAGTGCGTGTCGCCGCGTTTTTTTTAATTAATCCGATTTAAATGACAGAAATTCCACGGATTTGATGGAACATTTGGAAACAAAATCACGTCCTGTCAGCAGTGCGCTGCAACACGTGCGGCTGCAACTCCAGACGCAGCAAAAACGAGAGGCTGTTGGGTGTTTGGGCAGAGGGATGAACAGCCAAACTGACGGTGCCGCTCTGTTCATTCAACAGACCACCAAATCCGTCCGATGGCTCGACCGCAGTAACAGGATCAGAGGGCAGCAGACGAGATCCACCACCTGCCGGTGCCACTGGAGCGCAAACATCCCGTTCAAACAACGGCTACGAGCGGAGCGTTTGCAACCCCGGCTCCACCGGAGGAGGAGAGCCGGACTCGCCTTCCTTGTGCAGACCCTCGCCGAGCGTTGGCGTTTTTCAGAGCAGAACAATATTTCGCTTCCCTCGCCGTTCCTCCAGTGGATATTTCTCCTCTGACTGCGATTCGTTGCCGAGCTCCCCGCTCTCCCCAAAGCCAATGATGGCTGACAAAGCCATGCAGACCACGAGCCCCACCGGCCAGGTGCTAATACACGCCCTGCAGCGCATGGGTGAGGCGCGTGGCGGAGGACCGGGGACGCACCGACAGCACGGTGAGCACAGACACTTTATGCATAACCGCTGCATTAATGTGAGTACACGCACGTGAAAGAGATTGAAGTGTCTCTTTATAAAGTTCTTTCACAAGCGATGGAGTAAGAAATAAACTAAGATGTAGGAAATGTATTTGGAAAAGAAAGGTTGCTATACTTCCCATCACCGCAATAGTTCTTCTTGTAATGTACCTTTCTTCCTGATGTTCCTGCTGCTTTATATGACAAAATAGGGCATGCAGACAATAAAATCTTATATGTTCACAATAAAGTTAACAAAATGCAAATTAAAGTGTAGGAGTTTGTCTAAATATCTGAAGCACACCCTAATATTATAACATAGAAATACTGTCCCTGGTTTGGGTGAAAGTTTGACCTGACTCAGCAAATACAAGCTACTCTAGGTTTAAAATTTGGCTGCTACTGCTGTGTGGGTGTGCAGCTTAATATGAAACTAGATAGGAGCCCAGCACTAGCTCCCTGAAGTTTCCTCCATCAAAGATTTGGGGGCTTTGGGCGGGTGCTGGTGTTAAGTGTTAACAATGATAGTAAAAAGATGAAAAAAAAAAATACTTAGGATGTTTTTGTTCTCTCCCCCTTCTCACTCTAGAGCTTACTCATGAGGGAAGGCAGTTTTTCCACTACTCTGAAGAGCTATGCTTGCTATTCTCTCATATGAGTAAAGCAGTTGAGTATTTGTTTTGAGATTGTGATTTATTGACTAATACTCTGCATGTACCATTCTGTTGGTCCTTAAAGGGAAATCCAACAAATTCAGGCAGAAACATGCTTATATAAAACACACTAATGACTCCTTCGTGCTGCCAAAACCATTTCTGCCACTTCCCTGTTTTCATTCCAGTGTAGTAGTACTTTGCTTCCTGGTGAGTAATGCCTACTGCCTTTGAGTGTGTAAAACCTTACTAGACCCCACAGGATACGTTTGAATAACACTCTCAGGCCTAATTTAACAGAAAACTGTTGACTTGTTTGTACAAAGGGCACATGTTGGTTGTAACATTGTGGACAGATCTGTCCATGTCAGAAGATTTTGCTTAGCAAAAAACAACTGAAATGTTGACATCTTATATTCACATACTTCAAAGTCCTAATCCCACCCTTACCCTGTAAGTGTTTTTCATTTTCATCTTCACATTGTTGGTCTGGTGGAGACAAACACAAAATCACACATTGTGTGATGACTATTCTTTATCGCATACTCTGAGAATGACTCGGGCATCTGTCAGGAGCTGTTAGTCCTGCTAATGTTGGGTTCTTTCCTTGGATTTACAGTTGTCATGGTATCCCACTGAGCCAGAAAGATGTCCTGACTCATGGCTAAACTAATAGGGCCATGCCCATGGATGTGTGGGCTATGACACACAATGCAGGAACCTGTCAGTAAACCTAAAGAAAGAAATTTATATTGGCTTTTATTTTTTTACTGCACCACCTAATGGTTATCAGATATATGTTCTTGCTTATTTACATTAGTCAAGCTTAAAATTTCTGAAAGACTTGTCAACCAGTATTTCAAAAACATAAATGAGTCTGTACTCTTAAAGAATCTGACCTCTCAAACTAAGCATTGTTTAGTGTTCGCTAATTATTGCTTAGCAAACATGCAGTCAAAATGCGTGTCTGAAACACTCATGGGATAATGGGAAACTTTATGGTTTCAGTTTGTAGTACAAGTAGTACTGACCAATCACGTTTCAGTTGGCTTTGGTTGCATGCATCATCAGTATAAAAGGTGACTGTAGCTTCCTGGTTTCAAAAGTGAAGTCAACACATAAGTGTCTTAAACCTGTATTCTTTTTAATGGCCAGCAGGGGGGCAACTCCTCAGGTTGGCAAAAGACTTTTAGTTGTACAGTATTAAAGTCTATGCAGGAAAATGGCCCTTAGCTCTCTTGCTCTTTGACCTCAGTAAGCGCTTTCCTGATGAGTAAATTGCTAGTTCAGGTCTCATTAAATAAACCATAAAGTTCATTTGTAAATTGTGGTCATTGTTGGAGTCAAAAAGGAGGATTATTCAGTTTATTCTCATTGGCTAATGATATGTCAATCACAAGTGTGAATGACAGTGAGCGTGTGGTGTCCCTGGTTTCACAGATCCATCCCTCGCTCATCACAGTTGAAGTTGACAATGAAAAATCTCAGTTCTAGGCTTCATAATAGGACTCCACTAACCAGTCTGTGACACCACGTTGGCTATGTCTGTCTTTTAGACTGTCTGTGGTTGCATGTAACAAATGTGCATGAAGGAAATGCAGTGCATTTTATATGCCTTTATTGTCGTACTGTAAACAATGACTGGCACAGGAAGTCTCTGCAGTGTTACATGGTATCCATTATCTTGATGCCGGAAGTCACTGGCCACTGCCCCCAGAGACTGTTATCTGCGATGCTGAGAAAGCTGACAATCGAATCCCTTTGGTTCATAGTGCTCTCTAGTGTGCTTTGCTGTGTTTTAAAAGATAGTATTTTGTGACAGTAGACTTGTAATTTTTGCATCAATTCGAAATTAGAATTAGTAATAAACCCATCTGCTGTCTTTTTACTATTTAGGAGGTGATGGTATCTATCTGTAACATAAATGTTAATGTAAATCCACTGTTTTATCAGTAACACATGCACACAAGCTTTTTGTGCCACCATAGAACATAAATATGGATATAAGAAGCATCAAACTGCAGCCTGATCTGCTGTCACTGGAATTTAATTTTTCCACATGGGCCCTGATGATGCAGGAGGGCATTACAAAAACAGTCCCACCAAGTCTCAGTGACTTCAAGTTATGCAGACTTAGGTTGTTTGTAAATAGCCAGAGCAAATAATAAAACCGTACTTTT
>VUQI01025302.1:5256-30564 GCA_015106735.1 Paratilapia polleni | reverse complement strand
GAACAGGTAAATATGAACTAAATGGACTTAAAGTGGATGCTTGCTTAATTAAGGGGGACTTCAGCAAATGCATCAGTCAATCATTTGTACATCTCTGCTCTGGACAAACAACTTCTCATGTCCAATTTAATTTTGTTCTGAATGCTGAACTTGCATTCTGGTCTGATAATGAACAATGGAATTTCTAGCACCACCTAAGCTAAAGTTTTGAAGTCAAAGAACATTTCTCCCAGGGAAGTGATCAGACGTCGGTGAGATAGTCTGAATATGGGACTTTCTGAGCTTGCAAGCACTTGCTCTATCAGAAGGAACTTCTGCAGCATGCGGTCCTTCTGTACCAGGGTGAAGATGCATTCCTCTGTGGCCTGTAGTTGTCACTTCAAGACCTTAAGGGAGGATTCTAAAGGATAATGTAAACAAGAGACAGATCCTTTCTTATCTAACTTGGGGTCAATGGAGGGGCTGTCACAGGGCAAGGGGCAGAGTACACCCTGGACTCAGGGCTAACACAAGGACTCAGACAACCACACACTCACTCTCCCATCCATACCAATGGTCAATTTCGCACGCACTAAATATTCTCCCTCAGATGCCTCAGGATGTTACAGTATAAATAAACACTGACAGGCAGATCCTGGGTAACAAATTCATGACGCACAACCCCATGAATGATGAAGAAAATGATCATGCTCCTGGTCATTTCTAACCTGATGGCTTGGCAGGCTCTTCCAGTGAAGTTGCTGTTTGGTCTCTGGGGTGTAGCCAGAGACCAACGATCTGGTGGCAACAACTGGCATTAACGGTGCCTTCACAGATGTGCAAGTTGCCCTGCACACAAATGTACCCCCATGAAATCATGGACAGTGGCTTTTGAACTCAACATACAAGATGATCTCTCTGTTATTTAGCCTTAAGGATGCAGCGTCTATACAAAAACCCATCCAAAAATATAATTTCATATTTTAATTTGTCAGATTACTAGATCATTTTCCACTTTACCTCAGTCCATCTTAAATGCTCTAGTCCAAAGATGGGAGGCATGTGCCTGGATTGTGTTTATATCCATTTATTTCTTTGCATGGTTGAGTTAATTTACATTTGTGGATACAGCGTCCCAGCATTTTAGGAAACTAGGTTCAGGTTCAGCTAGTTCATACCTAAGCCTGTTACCACTGATACAGAGGACTGCTGATTCACACAAGATTCAACCTCAAGGCTATAGGAAATACCCATTAAACCAAACAAAGACTACAGTCACAAAACTGTTAAATTTAGAGAGTGTTGAAGTAATTCAGTGTTCAAAGGAAGTTAAAACTGGTTTAGTGTGTAGCCGTTAGCGAGTATGTGTGCCTTCAGCTTGCTAAAAGCTTTTGAAGTTTCTTTTCTGCCAGACACAGACTGTTGCAAGAGCTTTCCTTTTGGCACTGGGAGACAAACAACACAGGCATATCTCTTACACACGAAAATTACAGTACGTTACATGTTTCACTCAAATTCACACATACATATAAACCACATTAAATCCACACACAGCTCCCATAGGTCTATGGGAGAAACTAATTAGTCAGAATAACTCAGTGGAGTATCTCAGTGCATTTCTCTCTGTAGTGTCAATGCCTTTTGCCAATGCTAATTACCCATTGCTCTCTTAAACTTGAGGGAACACTTGCTGTGTAGGTGTGCAAATATTTGTGTGAGAAGGTGCATACGACCATTTAATAAACACACCTTATTGTAATTCTATTGTAACTTCAAATTCAATATTTCATGGCCCTTTTCAATTAATCACAAAGGGGACCTGAATTGAGCTCTAACAATCTCATTATTCAAAGCAATCAGTCCCAAAACGGCTCAACTGAATGCAGCAGCAGGAAATATTAATGTGCAGAGGTGGGTAAGATCTGTTCATTGCTAAAACTAATACTATGACAACATACTGCTTTGTATTTTCATTCCACTGACTTTATGGACCTTCTTCTGGACATGGATATTTAACTATGAGTCTAATTAGAAAAAAAAAAAGAATAAAATATCTTGTTCAGCACTAATTTGCATCTTACATGCAAGGATAGTCCCAGACTGAGGTGGCAGGTTTTGTGCAAAAATTTTCACTTCTAAACTTTCAAAATCTTACAGGGAGAAAAAAAATCACTAAAGCCACATTTTTTATAAAAAAGCTGACTATATTTGACCACTAAAAGAAGAATAAATTACTTTATGATAATAAGATTCCCTTTGGTAGAGGCCATTAATGAATTTAGTGTCAGCATTAGGTGTGTTGACCAAACAAGACAAGCAGAGGATAGATAGCCATTACTTCATGGCCTCTGTATAATTTGACATACATCCTAGTAATTCCTTTACATAGCACATGAATCATTTCAGGTATAATAGTTTAAAAGCAGTTTAATAATTTTCATGGCTGTAATGAAAAAAAAACTAATATATTTGGAAAACTGTATGCTGCTGTAATCCTTACAGCCCCTTTGGGACAACGTAGACCTCCACTGACACTCATATACACAGACTAAGTGTTGAGGCATTTGTTAATCTTGTAAACATCCTTTCACTGATCTCTCATTAATTCAGCCCAGAGGATGACAGGGAGGGGGGGAGATAAAGAAAGGGAGAGGGGAATGCATGCATTTGAAATTGAGTCAATTAACTGCCGGTGCAAAGGCAGCTCTTCCCTCTCTTTTAGAAATATGGTAATGCAAATCACGCTAATCTCTTCTCTGCTGTTGGAACAATTTACAACGTACTGGCTTTATATCTGCATTTTTAAATTATTATTTTGTGTGTGTCCATTTGTCTGTGACCTCTTTGTCTAAGTGCATACATAAACATATTTACTTAAATGTGAAAAACATAGTGCGCAATCTTGAAACCCACTGGCCATAGTCTGATAACTAAAGCTCTATTTACATGTGATTAGTATTACCAGTGGACACTGTATGATTTAGGAATTGCACTACACAAGTTTGTGCTTTACTCGATGTTTATTGACATCTGTAATCACCAGCTACAGACCTAACCACAGTATAAACAGAGCACCATATAATAACTGTTGAGCCTTCATGTTCTGCATGCAGGTCATTGTTTACGAATGCAAGTAAAAAAAAATGTTTTAAAGTTAGTAAAAGGTTAAATGTCAGATGACAGTCGATTTGAAATTTCGGCAAATGTGTTTCAACTGGATAACCTGCAGTCAACAAATTAAATAATCAAGTGTTCTGTACACTACAGAGTAACTGTGTCTTGTAAACAAACAAATAAACAAACAAACAAACAAATCAGAATATAATTCTGTTTTGAGTATTATACAAGTTAATCTTGATTTCATCTCACGAAAGATTTTTTTCAGAACTATGCAGGCTCTTTTAGATGTTTTACCCCAAAGTCTAATCTGTCCTTCTTGTTCTTTAGTGCAACCAGTGGTTTGCACCTTGTTGTAAATTTCCATTCATGAAGGCATCTCTTGATTGTAGACTTTGAAATGACACGCGTTTCTCCTCAAGAGTCCTCTTGACTTGGTTCAATGTTGTGAAGCTGTTTTTCTTAACCATGGAAATAATTCTGTCATCATGCACTTTATTTGTCTTCTGTGGTCTTTCAGGTCTTTTTGGTCTTGCTGAACTGGTCAGTGCATTTCTTCTTTTTATGGTGTGCCAGATTGTTGATTTGGCCACTCCTGAAGTTTTTGCTGTCTCTCTGATAGGTTTATTTTGTTTCTTCAGCCTAATGATGGCCTCTTTCACTTGCACTGACATCTCTTTGGCTGTCATATTTAAAATTACAGTGAAAAGTTATAAAATGCCCGTAATTCCTAAAAAGTTAGTGCAACATTTTTTGTAAAACCCTTTGATTAAAGCTTAAAGTCTGCACTTCAATCATATCTTGATTGTTCAATTTAAAATCCAGTGTGGTGGTGTAAGAAGAAAAAACTACAAAAATTGTGTCTTTGTCCAGCAAAGTATGGATCTAACTGTATAATACTGATATACAGTGCACTGCAAAGGTTTTAGGCATTTTAGATGTTTATATTCTTATGCATCACACAGTACCATCATGGAGATGTCTAACTGTCCCCAGATTACTTTTGATGCATGACAACAACCCCACATCCAGAGTTATAAAGACTTGTCACTTGCCACAACAGTTGTGACCTATATGTCATTAAGTCAAATGGCCTTTACATCAAGAGCCAGAATTGAGAAGATTGTGAGAAAATCCCAGCTGCCAAGTACTTTGCTACACTCTGCCCAAGCGTACCAAAGAAAATTTGTGTTGATGTTGATTTAAAGGGTTGCCACAATTTAATTTTTTTTTTTGTTCTGTTTACTGAACTTTGCATGGAGATAACTGATAAAGCAATAATTGTGAAGACATGATCACTTTAATAATTGTATAATGTATAAAAATGTACAGGCAACAGGGTGCAATGTTTGATTTGAGTGCATCTGCGGGCCAGTCTGGCAAAGAGACCACTCAAATCAGAGCAGACAGTGAGACAGATGGTGATTTTACACCAACATGGGAAAAAAAATGGCTCTTTAAAATCAAACCTCAGCAAATTACTTTGAAACCAGCTGGCCAGATACAAAAACGAATTGTGACTCTGGGTAAGCACCCACTGTGAAGTAGAGGTGAAGTAGAGGTGCTGGAGAAATGCTAAACCAAGATGGAAAGCAGCCCTTCCATACTACTCCATAAGACGTCTGCATAATTATGATTTAATTTGCATGTTCTGGAAGATAGTGACTAATGTGAATGATAAAAGGCTGACAGGCAAGACAGAGACAGAGAGTGTGCAACCAACCATTTACACCACGATTCTAAATGAGTATCTCTCCAAAAAAAAATCTAATGCTTAACTTAAACTTAGCTTTAAAAATCAACAGAAATACACTCTAACAACCCAGTACCAGTGTGCAGTGTGAAGGCCTACATGAATTGCCTGTAACAGGAAACTCCTCCACCAGCTGATGGCTGACAGCCTAAATATGTAGTACGTTAGCTCTGATAAGCCTATGCCATGATCATTCTCTCCACATTTGAAAAGTATTCATGTTGTTTTATGTCCATTGCAAAAGCAGTCCTTTGTGATACAAATAAAATGGGGTGTGAAGTTCTCCTGTAATTTTCTAAGGAAAACACACAAGGTCAGCTGGCCTACCTTTAAAACCAAGTGGCATATGAAGATTGAGTAAGTAATCAATAACTAATGAAGCTGCACACAATATTTCAGATGGTTTCTGAGTTATGAGAGGTGTCAATGTTTTCCTCTGCCTTGAAGTTTGCGCTGAAAAAATGGAAACTCAAATAAACATAATCAACTGAAAATCATTATGAATGTTTCAGCCTCGAAAATATTCTCTATGAAATGTGCAGATGTTTCTTGAAGGATATTTTTTATTTTAATTAAACAAACAAGTTATGCCATCCTATTTAGTGAGCATTGCTGATTCTAGGAGTGTATATGAAAGCCAACTAAACTTTATCTTGGCCTGTTTCTTATTAATTTTGGCAACTTTACCTTGATCCACAGACTGTGGAAAGTGACAGGAAATATCCATCTTGATATAATGATACGTAAATCAGACATTGCACAACTACAGATTGTAAATACTAATAAACACTGATTATAAGACTAAATCCCTTTCCAGAATTTGTTTTTGAGTGGAAGACTTTCTAATAATAGTAAATACTTTGCCACTCTTCCTGTCTGGAAGGTTTCGTTGAGATACCATTAGCCAAGGTGAAGTAAATCCTCATCAATTAAGCATGAATTCTTAAAACCCACGTTTGTGTAGCTTGTCACAAACATATACTCTGCTGTCTTTTTTCAAAGAACCATCTGTGAAAGTCAATTTTTTTTTCGCTTTCACTGATTTATTTTTTCTGCATTGTAGATGGGGAACATTATGAGTTTGTTTTCATTTTTCATAAAATTATTTCCTCAATGGCTTGAAAGCATGTTACACAAGCCTTCAGAAACTCCAGCAGGTCAAACAGGGCTAATTAAACACTTTTTGGGCTTACTGAATGAAAGATAAACAGACTGAAAGCACTTGTTAAGCCAAAAAGGTTAAATAACATAATGCAACACTTTGCCACAGACACGCTCTCAAAAAAAACAAAAAAACATTTCAACATGTACAGTAATTTTCCCCTTATATAAGATGATCACCATTTTTTCACCATTTCCAGAAGGGTGATGTAGTAAAACTTTGTTGTGTAAGAAAGCTTACTGGAGACTGTTGTCAGTTAACAAAAAAGATGCAGTGCAATCTGTGTCTTTGCTGTAATAGTATGAGGATGTTTTTTTTGTTTGTTTTTGGGGTATTTTCTGCACTGCCCACCAGCACTGCTTTATTTTATGGAAAATGTCTAAAAGTAATTAGACACTTGCACGACTAGTGTTTTGTTGTTACATAGTTACATACACAGTGTGTAACTGGACAATAGCTTAGCTAGTGGAGCTAAATTTTTATTGCTCTTTATAGTTCTACTTACTATGGATAGACCTTTAGGGTCAGATTAACTAATGGTCTGCAGAAGTGCAAAACCCTCTTTTGGCATTTTGAGTTTACTAAAGATTACTCAATTTTGCAACTGAAAGGCGTAGAAAGGGGTATTGTTGCAGTTCGCCTTATTGCGTATGTATTTGTTGGCGAATGCTATTGGAATCAGTGTGTAATTGGATGGCTCAAACTCTGAGCATGGTGCCCAAAGTTTGGCACTGTCCTATAATAATACTGGTAATTTGATGAAACACAGCATAACTTAACTAAACTGAACCGAACTCAGAGGGAGGGAGGAGCAGAATCCTAAGGATGCATCCTTTTTTTATAGGCAGCCAAGGTACTTTTTACAGAGCGGTTTGCAGTGTTTCAGACACATTGTATTTTCTCAGCAGTGTGCACACACAGAGCAGCTGTAGTTTCTTTTTTCTTTTCTTTTTTTTAACTTCTCTCTATCAAAGCTGTTACATACCATATTGATGTCTGTCAAAATGTAGCTATTATTGTGACTGTTAGTGTTAGTGTGTCAGATTAATGTCTGAATGTTACCGCATGTATTATTGACTTTTGTCAGTACCCGCAGCCTCACACAGCCTGCAGAAAACAAACCAAGAGCAATGCATGCATTTATGCACATGGCACGATAACAGTACGTTCAATAACATACAGAAAGCTCAGCATCTGACAGTGAACAATGTTTTGTGTTCTTCTGGCCATCGTACAGGCCATCTGTTACACACAGATTTCAGGTTTATACGGTGGAATAGTTTGTGATAATACAACTCTCCTCTGGATAAATCCTGTGTTCTTCCAGAGTCCCAGACTGTTTATTTAAATCAGCATTTCATTTTTGCTTATTTCTCTGTTTTTTGTTTTAAAGATTTTCTCTAACATTTTATAATTAAAGCTCAGATTATAAGAATAATGCCAATGTTGTCAAACAGCATGCTAGGGAAAACGGCGCTACTCTGCTCTGTAAATGTATATTTATTAAGCATACAGTGCCTCTGGCTTCAGTCACTAAAATTAATATTGATAATACAAACCCAATTCCCAAAAAGTTGGGAAGCTGTGTAAATGTAAATAAAAACAGAATGCAATGATTTGCAAATCTCATACACTCATATTTTATTCCCAATAGAACATAGAAAACATATCAAATGTTTAAACTGAGAAAATGTACCCTTTAAGAAAAAAATAAGGTCCTGTTGAATTTGATGGCAGTAACGCGTCTCAAAAAAGTTGGAAAGACCCATTTTTACCACTGTGTAGCATCCCCTCTTCTTTTAACAACATTGCTGGACTTCTGGGAGAGAAATGTTGTCTTATTCTTGTCTGATATAGGATTTTAGTTGTTCAACAGTCCTTGTTGCAATAGATGTCGTATGCGGTTTATCATTGTCTTGCTTAAATATGCAAGGCCTTCCCTGAAAAAGACGTCTGGATGGGAGCATATGTTACTCTAAAACCAGTATATAACAGTTTTCCACATTGCCTCAGTCAATTTTAAACGCACTTTGGCCCAGAGAGCATGGCGGCTTTTCTTGATCATGTTCACATATGGCTTCTTCTTGTTCTTCTTTAACCTGCATTTGTGGATGGCATGGTGAACTGTGTTCACAGACAATGATTTGTGGAAGTGCTCCTGAGGCTGTGCAGTGGTTTCCATGAGAGAATCATATCTGTTTTTTATGCAGTGCTGCTTGAAGGCCCAAAGATCACGGGCATCCAATATTGATTTTCGGCCTTTTCCCTTGCACACAGAGATTTCTCCAGATTCTCAGAGTCTTTTGACGATATTATGTACTGTAGATGATATTCAAAGTCTTCACAATGTTACGTTGAGAAACATTATTCTGAAATTGTTTCACAATTTGTAGAAGCAGTATATTTGCAGATTGGTAAACCTCTGTCCATGTTTACTTCTGAGAAACTCTGCTTCTCTAATTGATGATCTTTTTATACCCTTTCATGTTACTGACCTGTTGCCAATTAACCTAATTAGTTGCAAAATGTTTCTCCAGCTGTTTGTTTTTAGTACCACTTACTTTTCCAGCCTTTTGTTGTCCCCAGCCCAACTTTCTCAGACATATTGCTGCCATCAAATTCAAAATGAACTAATATTTTTCTTAAAATGGTACATTTACTCATTTCAAGCATTTGATGTTTTCTGGGTTCTATTGTGAATAAATGGGTTTATGAGATCTGCAAACTATTGCAATCTGATTTTATTTACATTTTACACAGCATCTTAACATTTTTTGGAACTGGGTTTGTAAATATGAATTTTTGAGAAAATTAAGAATACTACAGTCATATCATAACCTCTCAAAAAGCTTTGCTCAGAATATCTAAGACTGTTCATTTGTCCACCCCTATCCAGTAAAAGAAGACAAATGTCTTTTATCCTTCATTCACCACAACTCCCAATCCACCAAGCAAAATAAAGACAATACAAAACAAAAGCAAGATGAAACAGACTTTGGGAAGAACGAAATGAAGTCATCATAAATATTTAACAGGGACATGACAAAAATGCCTCAAATGAGAAAGCATCGTCAAGACAATCACTGCCATTGTGTAGCCAGCCATTTAAACAACAAAAAGAATGTTTATTATTACATCATGCTTTATTTTTAAATACTTTCATCTTTCATTGCAGGTGCAGGGATATGATGTTACTGCAATTTTTTTCTTTTGTTTTTTACAATATACACGTGTATATTGTAAAAAATGTACTGTAATGATGCATAACTTTCTGTCAAAGCTGTCTTTTGTAAATTACATTTTTTGGTGGTGGGTTTAGTGTAGGGTGCTGCTGTATTGTGTTATATGTTTAGTTCTTGAAACCATCTATTCATTCACTTAATTACTTATGGTCACTGGCAGCTGGAGCATATCCCAGGTGTCATAATGCAAAAGATGGGTTACAGCCTAGATTGGCCACCAGTCTATAACAGGGCCAACACAGAGAGACAGACAACCACATCCTCTCACACCCACACCTACCAGAGCACCCAGAGGGGACCCACACATGCACAGGGAAAATGTGCAAACTCTGCATGGATAAGACTCCAGTCAACCAGCAGGTTCAAAGATAGAACCTTTTTGTTGACTGTCTCAACCACTGTATCACTGTGCCACCTGTTCTTGGAATCATTTTTCTTTAAACAATAACATATAAAAATGTCCTAACACGTGGAATAAAACAATCTCTGTCCTCCACCGTGTTTCTAGTTCCCCATTTCTTCTTGGCTTCTATGATTCCCTGTCGTTATCGTCATGACTGCAGTTTTTAAGGTTAGTTTTGTCATGTGCCTTATTGAGCTTTTACTTCATGCCTTTTGTTCATTTCCCCTCCTTTCCTGATGTCTGCCCCACCTCAGTTGTTTCCACCTGTGTCTCATTTCCCAGTCAGCTCTCTGTGTATATCCAGTCTAGTCTTTCCCTCTGTCTTTTTTGAGTCATTACTTTTCTGGGCTAACCCTGCCTGTTTTATGCAATGCTTTTTGTTTACAAGTACCATTAAATATATCTTTAATTATTCTGCATTTTGGTGTTCGTTTTAACAGCAAAACGTAACACTCTCAGGACTGATAAATTACAATACTGCTTATTTTGGTATTTTTCATTTATTCTCAGTTTAAGCAATTTTTTTCCTGACAGCTTTGTGACCTTTCCACTAAACATGCCAGGACCTAATTTTTCATGCATCTCAAAGTAAGTCATGAACTATATATTTCTGCACTGACTTTTTAGTTCAGCGGTTTCTTTTATACTGTGATCTAATGAAGAAAGGAAGTATGAAAACGTTATGCCTTACAAGTGACACTGGCATAATCAACTAGGTGACCAGAGCTTGCATGACCTGCATATGAGCCATCCAGCATGACCAACAGCCACTCAGTGATCAGCACTGCTTCCTACCCTACTCACCTCCTTGTGCACTTGTTTATGCATCATTTCAAACCTCACTGATGCAAAATATTTGGATTATGATCCAAATATTTCTCTTTCATTGGCTCAAGTGGCTTTCATAACACGTAAGTTCTACTCTATTCTACATTTCTGAAAATCTCAATTATTCATGTAACCTGTTTTTATATGAAAATTTTTCAGGACATGTCATGAATACCAAAATATTTCTGGCTTTAACGTCTGTGAGAGAGAGAGACACTTAAAAGACAGGCAACACAGTACAGAGTAAAATGCACTGATGTAAGCATCTGATTATATCATCAAAGATCAACAAAATCCTTCTTTAGTGACACATACCATGAACTATGTTCAGTCCTGTTTTCTGAATGGATAGGCAAGGCACTCAGAGGTCCTCTCAGAGTTAATGAACAGAAAAACCGAAGCTGTCCATGTGTACACCATCCACTGTGGGAATTCAGGATCTGGAGGCAGACCCACAACTGAGTAGCAGAGGTAATAGGATCACAGTTGTCCATCTGGCCTCATCCCAAGACACGCGACAGGCTCTAAATAACTCACAGCTAATACTGTTGTTTTGCTAATTCTGTCCCTACTCTGTCACAGCTTAGTGTGCCCATCAAAATAAAGGAACAGACAATTCTGATCACTTTTAAATTGATTTTTACCTTTTTAACACCGATTTTTTTTTTTAAAATAACTTAAGCTTTTTTTTTTCTCCCTTTCCTATAAATACTGCCTAAAAACTGCTGCATGGTCACAGTAAGTAGTGTTTCCCATAGATTTAGATTCTATTTATGGTATGGGTAAAACTAGTTCTCCACCTACTGTGGGTTCTGGTTAGAATGGCTTTTCACCTTGCAGTGGACTTCAAGAGCAGAAGAAAGACTTCTGAGGCCAGTTAGAGTCCGTTTGACTGCAAAACCAATCCTCTCTGAAGATCTGACTGATACAGAGGACCACAACAATACCAGCCCGGGCCTGTTTTCACAAAGTTTCCTAGCATTAGGAGCTGCTCTTAGTGATGAAATAAACTTTTTTTTAAGAAATACCCCTTAAAGTTAGGAGTAAATGCTTGTAGATAAAGGTTATTCGAAAAGCATCTTGGCCCTTAAAAGAGCTCTTAAGGTGGAAAACTTTTAGGAGCAGTGAAGAGGACTTTTAAGAAACTTAACAGTTTAAGGAGAGGAGAAATGGTGGAAAGACAAAGTGTAAAGCTATGCGAGTGCACAGGAATGACACTGGCACTTTTTTCCTCCAAGTGAGGAAATAAAATGTATGCTTTTCACATAATCCTGTTAATTATTCCTTTTAAGCTTTAGAGGATCCAATCACCAAAGTGTATGACATGCTAGAGAACCAATAAAGGAAACTGAATGGTAGTAATATTGAAGACGTGTTAATTCAATATCAACTCAAACACTGAATAACATGCAAGAAAATATGCCACCTTACAAGTTGAGTGACACAGTGAATTTACATTTTTCAACAGTCTATACAGTGGCTGATGGAAACGTGGAAATGGAGATAGCTTCTTGACTTTGTGAACTATTCATGCAGCCTAACATTTTATCTTGTGCCTGTAGCTGACTAATATATGTAAACTCACCACCAGAAAACCATTGATCACATAACTGTATAAACAAGCCACAATGCAATGTGCATATGCATGCACATGTTATCAGTGTGCATGTTATTTAAATGAAGAACACCTCATCACAAAGGCTAGATGTTGCAAGGATAATGTTTGACGTGAATCTTATTAGAGACACATCCACATCTACCCAACTCAGTGAAGTGATCATCAGCATGAAAGTGATCATCACAACAGTAAGATATTGAAAACCAGGAAAAATGTAGCAGTGCATAAGTGATGACTTTGATATGTCTTACCACAGCAAACATTTTGCAAGCGAAAGTATGTCTTTCAAATTATTGCTAAGACTGCATCTTGCTTTCTTTTTTCTTTCTTTTTTTTTTTAAATCAACCAATCACATTTCGAAAGAAGGCATCATACCTTGAAACCAGCCACACCTCCTCACTGATCCAAGTTTTAGTGCCTTGCTTGTTCACTGTGCTGTGAGAATTTTCAACAATCACTCCTAAAATTGGATTTTTTTAGACTATGTTAAGAGCTCTCTGAGAGGATTCTCAGAACGTTTCTGAATATGGGCCCTGGCCAGTGAGCCAGCCAGTAGGAAAATCACAACATGGGTAAGGCCTTGGCGAACTGGTTAGAAAAAAATGAACCTTCAAAATAAGAATGTGAGAACTGTCTACTCTGACAATTTTTCTCCAACAGATTAAAAAAAGACGCCTGTGTGGTCAATAAAATACCTGATTGGGCCGCTCAAGTAAAAATAAAATCAAAAATATATATATTTTTAACTACAGATACGGATACAGAGTTAACTTTTTCCCTTACACAGTCTACTTTAGATAATTTACACACAAACTCTCAAAGGTTTCACTGTGTTTGCAAGGGTTGAAATGTGCTGGGAGAAAAAAAAAAAACAACTTTATGCCACAATCCAAAAGTAAATGTTCAACCCATGATCTGCCTGTGGCTCACACAGCATTAAAAGAGTGTTATAGTTTCCATGTCCGCAAGTCTGCTAGGGTTCGCTTGGTCTGGGTGATGTAAATATTGTCATCTGACAGTTGAGTGTGAGGGTCCATGTGGAGGTCCGGGCTTCAAAGAAGTATCACAGGAATGGCCATGGTGTCTTCAGCCGTCCGTATCCGCAACAGAGTATAATCAAGGTATACATGTGTAGCAAGTGTAGCTGATAAAAAGATGTATATCCAGTCCGCATACATTAGGTGTTCAATATAGTCAAAGTGTAAAGTTGACTATCCTTTGCATCTTTTCAATTCTGATTCTGATTTGTCTAATATTGTAGGGTTTGTAGGCCACAATATAAAGCACCTTGAGGCAACAGTTGTTGTGAATTGACGCTATATAAATAAAATTGAATTGAATTGAACTGATTCCAATACCAATTATTGATTCCATATTTTTTCACTTTAATTGGCAGCTATTTTGATTGTCAGTTTTCATGCACAAACAATCAATGCCAGAGTCTCTACTCTTCAAATAAGTTAATATTAGCAAGCATGTACAAAGTCTAGCTAATAAGAACAATGCTAATGTTAGAATACAGCTGAGCTGACAAGGTTAGCACACTGCACACAGCTGCTATAAATACTGACTGCATATTGAAGTGCATAACATTGATGGAAAGTTTTTTTTCTCATGTGTTTTGTCTATTTTCATGTCTATTTCATCTCCATAACAAACTCCATCCACTGACAAATCCTGTTAGATTATGTTGAAACTTCCAGAAAAGGATAACATGATTACAGTGTATACTGTATTACAGTCCAGCTGATCTGTAATTTACCCTTTATTTAACAACTAGTACTTCCTTCAGACTGTGATCCCTCTCAGACAAGTCTAAGTAATTTGTGATTTGGGGCTGTTCACCTATTTTTTTACAAGAATGTTCTGCCAACTATGATGCCAAAAATAGATTTTCACACTCATTACACATTTTTTCCTCTAGTTTACATCAAATGACTAGGCAGTAAAAGGGAAATTCCTATTATGATGACGAGAAGAAGTTGAATTTTCTGTAGAAACTGGTTCATATCATCTGCAACAATAGATGTAATCATAATGTAGACAAATGAGAAAAATCTCAAATGTCAAAATGCTCACCTTCTAACACCTGCATGCATTTCTCTCTTCAGTGTCATTTTCAACACCATACACACATACTTCTCAAGTCAAACACAGGATGACGTAATATGGTTAAGGCCTAGACAAGTGACAACTTCTGGTTCCCTTCGGTCCATCACCAGTTTGAGTTCTATGTGACAAGACAGAATGGAGAGGAAAAGACCCAATGAGACAGAGAAAGACTATTGCTGTGAGAAGCAGTTGATCTGCAATGCTGCCAGAGTCTTTGGTGTCTGCGTGTCAAATGCCAGTGCACTCCATAGGAATACGATAACGAGGGCTGCGCACAGAGGGAATGCCAAATGAGATATCAAACACAGAAGAGAGCTAAGAAACGCAGAGCACAGCACTGAGCCATTTAATAAGACATAGATAGAACAGCTGCCTGCCTACATTGTGCTTCAGTACTGTTATTCATCTGGGTTGTGACAATACACACGGTGGCACAGGACATACCGTGACGTTAATACTGTGACATACATTTTCTGAAACCGTCCTGTGATGCTATTCCTTAGGTAAAGTGCATTTGGCGTTTAGTGATAGTGCACCGTCCAATGATCTCATTAAAACCCTCTAAACCTAGGACTAAAGATCCTCTCCCTGATTTTGTTGCAGTGATTGATAGTGCCATTAAGTTTCCTCCTTGTGCACATTTTATGTTGAGAAACTCAGCAGTGAACTATATTCCCTGTATTGATTACCATTTCACACTGACATTATTTTACTTTATATGTGTTAATCTATACTAGTCGGGGAACTTAAAGATTAATCATTGATTATTTGTCAACAATAATTTCAATTAATTAAATAATGATGCAGAAGAGCAGAAATAGATGGTAAATTCACTGTAGACTCTGCTTTCAACCTGCCTGAATATGAGTTGCAGTTGTGTAAGTTGCGCAAACTGTAAAACAAGCACATCTCCCTGCTATCTAATAAGAGAAAAGGCATCCCTTGCTTTGTTCTGCTAGTCACAATCAACACAGCAGCCCAAAATTATGAAAATTCCTCTGAGTCACTGAATGACAACTGTCGAGTTTAGCTAGCTCTATTTATGCAGGCAGGGAGTGTCATGCTGTGACAACACACAAAGAATGTCAGGCATGTTTTTGAGCCGAATGTATCATTTGTTGCCAAAACGTGGGTGACCTACTGCTTATCTAATGTTTCATAGACACAGACAGAACATCTGAGCTGTTATTGCTGTCCTGCTACGGTTATGCTTTGGCAATGCCTTCAGATCCAGCAACTATCCAAATACAGGTCCACCTATAAAAAAGCAAAAACCCTACTTGATTTAAATTAGATATGGTGAGGAGTCTCCCAACATTCTGATTACACCTGTAACCATTCTTTTAATGAAAAGAAAAAACAAAAAACTGTGTATAACTGTATCAGGGACACTTCCCTGCTTTAAGTAGAAACTCATTCTATTGGTGACAGTAAATATTATAAAAAATACTGGATAATGCTGATGCTTGAGTAAAAGCACAGCAAGTTATTCCCAACATGTAGATAAGGCTTGTGTAATATTTGGGGGGTATTGTTAGGGGTGTGTGATGGTGAAATTCTGAGCAAATACCAATATTACTTTTTTTGGTTATATATATTTTTTTATTTATTTTGTTTTTGTGAAACAATTAAAAATCATTATTAAAATGGAACTTTTTTTTAAAGGATCTGTTTATCACACTCACACATCTTTGTATATATGGCCAGCACAAAATTCATAAACATCAGCCACTGCTGATGTCATCTTACTTGCCAGTAGGCTTATAGCAGTCAACAAGGCTCATACCAATGGAAGGCTGATGTGTCAGTGCATTGCTAGATACTGTGTTAATATATTTTAGCTTTATTGGGTTATTGCTATTTACATTTTATGAGTCAGCAGTTTTAATAAAGGAAAAACTGGGTCATACTGCTTTGCTTGTTAGATGTGTCTAAAACACCCAGTCTGATCTAATTTATAGATGAAAGTTGTGAAGCTGTTTGCTCTAACTGTTGAATAGCGACAGACAAGAATTTGACAAGATTTAGAGGTGTGTTACAAAAATGGCACCATCTTCCCAGGAGTGGACATCACAGCAAACTCACCCCAAGGTCAGATTGTACAGTCCTCAGAGAAAAGCCCAAGAGCTACATCTCAGACTCTACAGGACTCAGTTAGCATGTTAGATGTTAAAGTTCAAGACATCAGAAAAAGACGAAGAAGTATGGCTTGGTTGGATGTTTTGCCAGGAGAAAGCCTCTTCTCTCTAAACAGAACGTGGGCAGCAGAGCTTAGGTTTGCAAAGTTGCATCTGAACAAACCATGAGACTTAAAAAATGTCCTTTGATCAGACAGGACCAAAGTGGAGATGTCTGGCCATAATGCACAGCATCACATTTGGTGAAAACCAAACACAGCATATCAGCACAAACACCTCATACTAACATCAAGCACTGTGGTGGAGGGGTGATGATTTGGGCTTGTTTTGCAGCCACAGGACCTGGGCACCTTGCAGTCATTGAGCCTACCATGAACTCCTTTTTACACCAAAGTATTCTAGAGTCATATGTGAGGCCATCTGTCCAACAGCCAAAGCTTGGCCGAAATTGGGTCATGCAACAGGACAATGATCCCAAGTACACCAGCAAATATACAACAGAATGGCTAAAAAAAGAGAAAAGAATCAAGGTGCTGCAATTCCCCAAAGTCCAGACCTCAACTAGACTGAAATGCTGTGGCGGGACCTTAAGAGAGCTGTGTATAAACAAATGCCGGCAAACCTCAATGAACTGAAGCAACTTTGTAAGGAAGAGTGGGCCAAAATTCCTCCACAGATGTGTGAGACTGATAAAGTCACACAGAAAACAATTACTGCACTGCATGGGGTCATGTGAAAACTTTCTTTTTCACATGACTGTACTTAATCCTGAGCTAAATGTAAAGCATCCAATAAAAATCTTCACTCTATACTACATGAATAGAAGCAGTTGGTCAATAAAACAGTTGCCTTTACCTTTTGGTCTAACCGTTTCCCTAATATGCATGGCACTGTGTTGCAGTTAAAATCTTAATCATGGCCCTGCTATATTGTCAGCTGGGTATGCAAGTAAGCCAGCATGCAAAATACTAAGACAGACCATTGCAATATGTATCAAACTGCAGCCATTATTAACGTTATTAATTATAACTGTCTGACTTTGAAGAACGGTTGCTGTTTTATTCTTTAAGTGCAAGAGTATTAATAGTAAGAGCTAATAATATGTGCTATCAATTTATTCTGTAACTACAAAGCACATTTTATTACCTTCAGCTGGTCATTAGATAGAAATAACTAAGGAAAATTACTTAATCCCTTCATCATTTACAAAAACAGGCATTTGTTCACCTCAGGTATGTGAATTTAACTTCACTGTAATGGTTAGCTGACCAATTCATGCTAACTTACAAGTGTTAATTAATGGTTGTTTAGCTTGCCTTTGAAGTTGAAATCAGCTAACAACGTTACCCAAGTATAAAAGAGGATTTACCTGTAAAGCAAGTAGAAGTGAGAGGTGGTTGTGGCCCATCACCTTGCAAACTCCTTGGGGATGATGAACAAGTTGTGCTATCTGCAAGTGCTGGCCACATTCAGATCACTGACTCCCCACCAAAATAAGAGCAGGGAAACTTTAATTTGAAAAAGCCAATGCTCAAGTAAAGCAAGGCTGAAAATGAAAAAGGTCTCACCAGTGACTGGAGAAAGGAAGTTTTCTACCCTCAAAGAGTCCTGACTTCAAAAATGACATGGTGCCAGGCCTTATTGCCCAACATCAGTGGATGAAATAACTGGATTAATTTATCACCAGATTAATTCTCAGGTGAATGGAAAAAGGAGGAGACTGATACAGCAAGCGTCCAAAATCTTGTGGAAAAGCTTCTCAGAAAAACTGTTTTAGTAGCATATTACTATCCAGCAGTTTGAATGACATGCTAAACCACTAAATGGAATTCCAACTGGTGTCAGCTGTAGAATTACAATTAGTTTGAATTGTTAATGCAATCATAGTTGCCTCACCAAGTCTAAATGCTTCCACAAATCTGTTTCATTGTTAATAATAGTGTCTATGAAAACATCACAGAATGCCAAAGATATAATGCTGCAGTGAGTTTGAAATAAAAATACATAAATACATGAAAGTTTTAAAACAAAAGTGATCTTTCCTCACAGTTGCCTTAGCATTCTATTTTCCCTGAGGTTGAAGATAGTTTGCTCTGAAAGATTCATAAACATAAGATTCACCTTAAGAAGTGAAATAGCTAACTCTCTGTATACAGTACATTCTACATCTTAAGTCATTGATCTCCTCCTCCTTCAACCTCCTGTCAGATCAAAGACACTAACTTGGAAAAACACAAATGTACTAGCCTCCAAAGAATATTACTGAATTCACTGTATTGTTTCAAGTTGAGGACTGGGTGTGTATTTGTGTACTGTGTTTAAGAGCTTGACAAACTAAAACAGGAGAACACATGCTGAGCGGAGGATGCATTTTTGCATTTTAAGATGATGCCAAAGTCAACAAGTCCCAGGTGTCACCTGTACATAGTTTTATAATATCTGTGCCCACATTACAAAAACAAGAAAGAGGACATTGCAGAAATGAGAGCACCAACTATTATCTTGTTAGCATGCTTTCACAAAAAAAAAACAAAAAAAAACATCTTAATTAGCCCGGTGTAGCAAAGAATCAAATCTAACATTAAATGGAGAGACCCAGATGTGGCAAAATATACTGCAATAACATTTTCTGTGCCATCAAAGTCTGCCTATCATATTCATATAGTGAATATACTCAGCACCACCCTATTCATACATGGTCTACATACTCTGAAGAAAAGCCTGATGCCATTTCCTTAGTTGGTGCCTATCAGAGCAGAACAATAAGGATGACTGACCTTGACTAAGAGATGTGGACACAGGGTTATTGGAGGGTCATATATAAAGCATGTGCTTGATTCTGCCTGTGATTATAAATCACTTTGGGCAGCCTGCAATGAGGTGGGCAGTAGGAGAATATGATGCCATTTAAACACAATAATGACCAGAGCACAATGTGCTCTCAACCAGCTCGTAGCTACTCAAATGATTGAAATTCACACTGTGTCATATATTAGCATATCAAGCCTTTAGTCCTCAGATGAATCCTGGCTGCATAAAGCAACAGAGGGGAGAGGTTTGCTGTCTGAATGGTTAGCCGCAAACATCGGGTCAGTATATGGAGACAGATGGCTTTGAGAGCCCACTGTTAGACTTGGCTGCAGATCCCCAACAACAGATCTTGTGATGTGGCACATTGGTCCTCTGCTGCTCACTTAGACACATGGGACCACTAACACAAACACAGATACAGACATTCCTCTCTGCTCTCTTGGCAGTGTGGGAACCCACTGGGCAGTCGTACAGGCCACCTCCACCCACCAATTCACCTCATTTCCCCTCTTCTCCTCAGTTATCTTTCTGTTTCTCTATCTCTACTGATCTCTTCTAACTAGCTAGCTACGGTAAATAGCATGCCTAAGTATAAACCTAAGTTTAATAAATGGTTAAGAAACAGGTGGATGTAACTTTGGGTGTTTTTATGCTAACTCATGCTTCCTCTCATACTATCTTGTCCCGTGACCCAGAGATTGTTCCAACTCTGCCATCATGAAGGATCTTCCAGTTCCTTAATTGCACCTTACGGAGTTGAGGAGTGAGGAGAGAGAGGTTTCTGGAGAAGCTAAGGGTGAGGAAACAAAGGTGTACCCTTTTCTGAAGTCAGTTTTATCAAGTGGTGTGATTGATACCATGAATGATGGATGGATGAATGCTGCACCTCCAAGCTTGCATCTATGCATGTGACAGTTTATTCTCACAGCACAGAGTTTGCAGGATCAGTAGATGATATCATAGAGTACAGGTATATGGTGAGATGCCAAATAATGTGCCATTACATTGCATGTGATAAATCTGACATATTAAAATATATAGGGTAATTAAACTGCAAAGTGCAATGGCTATATCAATTTTCTTATCTAAAAAAATACAATACTGTAAAAGTCTCTTGTGTTTTAAAGTAGATTCGGGCTGACATGATCACGCTATAAAGCATGTTATGACTAACTGGCCCCACTTCAAACTGACACTGTGGAACTGATGATCTGTCATTTCTCTGACCTTGCTTCTCTTTCTTGAATCTCTCTGTCCCACATCCTTGCTGAAAGGTGCTAAGATGTGAGGAAGTAAAGGAAGCAAACAGACACATTTGCAAAATGAAAAACATCCAGGGATAGGTATCGGGGCCGTATAAGGATTAAGTTAAGTGTTTCCAGCAAAGAGTTTTCAAGAAGTGAGATGGTGGTGCAAAAGACAACTTATACAGTTACATGGATGGAGTAAGGCGATGGGTCTCAAGAAATCAATTATCCACGCTACGGTGTGTTACTTAGGATGAGTTTAGAAAATAGAATGTCTGGCATTATTAATGGACTGCATTTTTAAAACCATTTTGTCATTTTCTGTGAAGTAAATTATGGCTTAAAAGAAACCAAATGACAGCAAAGTCATACTGAAATGTCACTGAATGTCAGTGAAGTCCTGTGCTGTACCTGTACCATTTCACAGAGGCATGTTTTACTAATATATAAAAACAAGAGAAAGTAAAAGAAAAAATGTCTTTTATTCAGATTAGAGATATTCAGATTTTATTGAGGTGTGTAATTTAGCACACACTATTCCAGGACAGGCTCTCAATTTGTAGTGAGTTATATAAAGCACGACTGTATGAGTACCCCTGCAATTATAAAAATATAATCAGTTTATTGCAATTAAATACAGTAATGTGCAAAAGTCTTGAGTCACCCCTCATTTCTTTATATTTTGCTTCCAAGGAGCCAGACTTTCTTGTAATTTTTAAAGCGGTCTTGAGCAATAGTTCTCCGGGCTTTTTGAAGGTCTTTCAAAGTTTTTCTTTGGACATTGGCTGCTTTTTCATTTATTTTCAGTCCAGTCCTTGTACCTGACCATTTTCAGAGGAATGTTTTTTTTTTTTTAAACCACTTAACACTGACCTATGACTCATTCAAGCTGCACCTAACTCAAGGGATGAACCGGTTTTGTGTCTACACATAACAGACAACTTAGCAAAGAACCAATTTTAAATTGTATCTTTAGGCACTTTGTTACTAGCAGCCTGTCCCAATTCAATTTAATTCAATTTTATTTATATAGCGCCAAATCACAACAACAGTCGCCAAAGATAGCATAGTTTGAGAGGCATAAAATAGTATTTTTGTACCAACAAGGTGATTCCCAAAGAGCTATTAACTGAAAACTTGACATATCTCGACATGATGTGCAATGTGTCCTTAAAACATGTGAGGAAACTAGACAAGTGAAAAGAAGAAAAAAGAAGAAATGGTAGGCCTAAAAAACTATCTACAGCAGATGAACAGCATCTGAGAGTCATGTCCTTAAGAAATAGAAAAAAATCCAGCAAAGACCTAACACAGGACCTGAGAGATGCATCTGACCCTTCAGTTGATCCATCTACTGTTCACTGAAGCCTCATCAGAACTGGTCTCAGTGGAAGGATGGCTGTCAAGAAGCAATGTATGTAGGGAGGAAGTCAGGAGAGAGGTACAACAGTGAGTGTCTACTGCCATCTGTAAAACACGGTGGAGGCTCTGTCATGGTTTGGGCTTGCATTTCAGCCAGCAGTGTTGGGGATCTTGTCAATTTTGAGCCACCATCCAATACCGTCTAGGAAGGGTCTGACTGGCAATGGCTTCATTTTTCAGCATGACAATGATCCCAAACACACTGCCAATGCAGTAAAAGCATACCTGGATAGAAAAACACAAAATGGAACACTATCAGTCACGGATTGGTCTCCCCAGAGCTTGGGCTTCAACATTACTGAAGCAGTGTGGGATCATCTTGTCATAAAACAGAACAAAAGGCAGCCAACATCCAAAGAAGAGCTTTGAATGTCCTTCAAGAAGCCTGGAGAACTATTCCTGAAGACTAACTAAAGAAATTACAAGAAAACTTGCTTAAGAGAGTTCAGGCTGTGTTGAAGAATAAAGGAGATCATACCAAATATTGACTTTCAAATTTGCTAGAATTGTACAAACTTTTTTTTTTCTTATGTACTGTATTTCCATTTATGCTTGCACATTTCAGTAAATCACTTCACTTATTTTACATTTTCCTAGCAAAATATAAAGAAATGAGGGGTGGCCCAAGACCTTTACACAGTACTGTATATTAAATGTAGATTTACATACAGACTTAAAAAGAATTTTACACACTGTAAAACTTAATTCAAAACTGAACAAAATGAACTTCGACAAGCTCTCCCAATTTAACAACAAATAGATACAACAGCTGCAGTCCTTCACATTTTAATGAATGGACTACCCTTTCATTACAATTTGGATCATAGCTGCTGATTTTCTCTTCACTAGTTCTTTTGTAATTGGGCTGGATGTAAAGGAGTGGGACAACTGTGACTGATCAGTGAGCACACACACTAAGAAGGATAGTGTTAGCAGTGAGTGTTTATACTAAAGATATTGATCAGTTGTTGCGATGTCAAGAGAAGCAAGCATGACAACAAGACACATCGATCACAGCAAACAGGGGAAACACTGTATCACGTGACATCTTCCCTCTGTGAAGTTTCTATTCCACACACAACCACTGAAGGGACAGACGCAGAGAAAGAATTAATGAATGGAGAAAGAAAAGGAGCATTAAGAGCGACCAGCATGCAGATGAGGAACACAAGGGTGGAGAAATGGAAGGAAATATGACTTGCACCTGGCAGGGAGAGATTGATTAATTGTTTGTGAAGATGGTGAAAAAAACTTAAAAGATAATGGAAAGGAAATCAAGTAATATAAAGACAGATAAAAGGATTGCATGACAGATAGAGCTCTGGTTGTTTGTGAATATCTGGTTGAGGATGCAGATAAAGGGCTGATAAATATGAAAAATGTGTTACTTAAAATTTAGAAAATAACAGAGGGCTGAAGGATGGAGAGTCAGAGAATGGGAAGCAGAGCAGAAATGGAAGTGGCAGGTTTTAGAGGGAAGCAGGACGAACCAAATCACAGAGTTCATCTCCTGGCTTTAAACCGATCCAAGTGTCTTCCTCTGTTAATCCATCATCAACTGTTCTCACATCCATGCTGCCAGGCTGGAATGTGTGTAGTCCTCAGTGAATAAACAACCTGATAAATGAAGGTCAGACCCAGAAAAAATGCCCAGTCTCACAACTGTTGCTGTGTGGCCATCGGGGCCCAAGTTAACCATTAACTGAGCTGCAGTATTTGGGTATAGTACGTCAGTGTTTAAACAGCCACATTTTTCCCATCTGTAGTGTCACTTCATTTCACATTTATATGCTGCTAGGATTAATTAATGTAAAAGAGATTCTATTTTGTGTCCGTCTTGTCTCCGACACACTGGAATGTTTTTGATAGCCCGTTTTGATAGGTGAGAACAGCTGGTGGTGTAAATAAATTGGACCGTACTTTTTGTCACTGTGTGTGTTAGTGCCTGTGTGTGTATTGTGCACAAAGAGAGAGCTGGTGATGCTGTTTGGCTCAGTGTTCAGCCATGCAGAACACAGAAACAGCAATCAAACAGAAAGGCAAGAACAAAACACCATGAATACACCTGCTATCACACATTTGACTGGACTTCAGTCTCTGGCCCACATCAAGCCTGTGCTATGTAAATAGGTGCAGCAACCTGAGAATATGGTCGGCTATGAAAGACACCCATTCAATACGGGTTGTGTAGCAAACAATACAGACTGTGGGTCCTCTTATGTAATTCAGAACCAACAAAGACTGCTTTTTAAGTATATTTTTCTTGTAAATATTTAGTCAGATGAATAAAGTCTATTTTTCACTTTGTGACAAAAAAGCTTTTTGCTGAACCATTTCCAGATCAGTTACATTTCACATAAAAGCAAATCAATGGTTTAAAGATAAAATGCAAAAAAGGAGTGCATGCAGATGAGCACAAACCCCTCTGAGATCAACCTGAAGTGAATTGTGATTTGAATTAGAACCAATTAAAAATAATTATTAACAACTATGTTCTAGTGTGAACTATTTTTAATGGTTCTTACAGCTCTTACCAGAGCTTCAAGAATCTATACTGGTGCACCGTTTGTCTCAACAAACCCACCACCACTGAAAGAGCTGACCTGAACCAACTCTGACATGGCTGTCACTAAAGCCAGTAAACACGGCTAATATGCATGCTAACACATCCTTAATGTCACATTCAAATTCAGTTACGTATACTTATACAATCACACACACACACACACACACACACACACACAGAGTCTCCAGCTACACCAGTAATAATTGCTGATTAACCTTTTCACCATCATCAGACTTCAACACATCACTATGGGGAACATAGACAACCATACCCATGATGATGATAATGGAAATGGAGAGTACTTGTCACGAGCCATGAAACACACTCTGATTACAGTCATTATTAGTTATCATGACTCAGAGTGATTAATAATTTAAATAATCAAGTTGCTCAGTCTAGGTGGATTACAATCTTTATTCAATATATTGTCGTTGGTTCAAAATCGCTTCTTTTGTAAACCTTTTTTTTTAGTTTTCACTACTGTCTATATTAGAAGTGGAAAAATTTGCTATTCATCATACAAATTCAAGATGTGGTTTCAATTTTAACTCTCATCAACTTTTCTGCTGACCCACACTTGTAATGTGTGCTTCAGTGTAGAAAATGTGTGTGTGTGTGTGTGTGTGTGTGTGCATGTACATGTGTGAGTGTGTTTTATTTCTCCGCTGACAGATCGTTAAAGTAGCTGGGCCAAATGAGGTGCTTCCTCATTAGCCTCATTACATTGAACCCTTGTTTTGTTAATTGACATAAAAACAAACACTTGCTCATGAAAGAGAGGCTGCCAGTAATCTACTGTCTCCACCCCCTGTTTTTGTTTTGGTGTGTGTGTGTGTGTGTGTGTGTGTGTGTGTGTGTGTGTGTGTGTGTGTGTGTGTAGTCTTTTTAACAAACAGTTGTTGCAACATT
>VUQI01025301.1:38905-49757 GCA_015106735.1 Paratilapia polleni | reverse complement strand
AATAGTAAAAAAAAAAAAGAAAAAAAAAATTTAAAAAAAAAAAAAAAAAAAAAAAAAAAAAAAAAATTTCTTATTTTTTTTTTTTTTTTTTTTCACAAAGCTTTCTTTTTTTTTTTTTTTTTTTTTTGTATAGAACTCTTGGATGAGTTGGATTATTAAAATCATGATCATTACAAGAAGAACGAACCACACAGCGAAAGGCTGTGTCACAAAAACAAAGACATCAGATAATTTGTATTTGTGACATCGAAACTTCACATTTCACTCATTTCACAGATCTCGTCCTTAGATCACTCACTCATCAAGTCTGTTGATGTGTGTCTGCCTCTGGAGTTCAGCAGACAGGAAGGCTACTCCCAGTGAGATCACATATACTTCTTCACTGGAATAAACACTTTTATTTTCAAGTCAATACTTTTAAACACTCTCAGAAAAAAAACAGCAGTCAGTGTAAAACTGTGTAAATTAGCTTTATTTGGTAAAATGCATGTGTAATTACATCAACGCTTATTATGAGTCATTCAAATGTGTTCAATTTGATTTCCTTTAATTCAAGGAAACAATTTTGCAAATCATACCTTTGACTACTGGGGTATATTACGTCAAAAAAAGGCACTTTACCAAATGACTAATTTATCCTGGTTGGTAAAATCAAACTCTTGAAATTGTCATCCATATGGACACTCTAAAGGTACCATTACAGTATCCCTGATTTGCTTTTCCTTGCAAGGAAACCTAAAGCATTACAATGCAATATAACATCCAATACTGCTGATCATATATCAGAGCTATTATTTATATGGAAGACAAAATACAAAAAGTAGGCATCTTAAGAAAGACGATGAAATAACTGTCACAGATTAAAGCAGACACACAGTAGCTCCTGCACTTTTTATAGGGCTAGACAAAACACGTCATTAATTTTTACAGCTTGTGGCTGCCCTCTGAAAACTAAATTGCAATTCTGTATGCTTAAAATTGCACCTTAAAATAAATGTATTACTACATGTTGTCAGATCACCAGAGGGAGGATGCACATTACTAGGGGACCTTTAAATAAAAAAGTTAAACAAAATAAGTCTGTACATTGCTTCCTTCAAGAGAAGCTCTTTCTTTCACTGAATTTGAAGAAAATGGCTTCTTTTGAGGTATCCGTTTCACAATCAGCATATTCAATTCAACATCTAATACAGCACAATATGACTGTAACCTGCTTTATATGGAGTGTGCTAGCAACTAATGGATGGTTTTCAGAGTATGTTTGGTACAAATCTTTGATTTGTATATGTGAATAGATCACAAAGGCAGTGAGTTCATTTATGTACACACATGCTCAAACATGCATAATCTACAACCAAAGACTTAATATGACAGAGTGGAGGGTTATACACACACACAGAGTAGAGGATCATACAGACACAGTGCATAAATCCATGCTTAAAAACATAATTGCTGAAGCTTGTTGGGTTTCCCTCTGCTGGTCCTCAGAACTGGTTTTGTGGAGAAAAACCTGGGATAAATAGCAAAACTAAGCAATGAGACAACTGATAGTACAGTACACTCACCATCCACTTTATTAGGTATGCCTGTTCAACTGCTCGTTAACGCAAATATCTTATCAGCCAATCACATGGCAGCAACTCAATGCATTTAGGCATGTAGACATGGTCAAGACGACCTGCTGAAGTTCAAACTGAGCATCAGAATGGAGACGAAAGGTGATTAAAGTGACTTTGAACGTGGCATAGCTGTTGGTGCTAGATGGGCTGATGTGAGTATTTCAGAAACTGCTGATCTACTGAGATTTTCCCACACAACAATTTCTAGGGTTTACAGAGAGTGGTCTGAAAAGGAGAAAATATCCAGTGAGCGGCAGTTCTCTGGGTGAAAATGCCTTGTTGATGTTAGAGGTCAGAGGAGAATGGCCAGATTGTTGCAAGATGATAGGAAGGCAACAGTAACTCAAATAATCTCTCATTACAACCACAGTATGCAGAAGAGCATCACTGAATGCACTGTCAGCTAAGAACAAGAAACTGAGGCTACAATTCGCACCAGGTCAGCAAAATTGGACAACAGATGATTAGAAATATGTTGCCTGGTCTGATGAGTCTGGATTTCTGCTGCGACATCTGAATGGTAGGGTTCGAATTTGGCCTGTACAACATGAAAGCATGGATCTAACAACACTTCAGGCTGCTGGTGGTGCTGGTGTAATGGTGTGAGGCACATTTTCTTGGCACGCTTTGGGCCCCTTAGTACCAACTGACCATTGCTTAAATGTCACAGCCTAGTGGACCATGTCCATCCCTTTATGACCACAGTGCAGCCATCTTTTGATGGCTGCTTCCAGCAGGATAACACACTATGTCACAAAGCTCAAATCATCTCAAACTGGTTTCTTCAACATGACCATGAGTTCACTGTACTCACATGGCCTCCACAGTCACCAGGTCTCTATCCAATAGAGCACATTTGTGATTTGGTGGAATGAGAGATTCACATCATGGATGTGAAGCTGACAAACCTGCAGAAACTGCATGATGCTTTCATGTCAATATGGACCAAAATCTATGAGGAATGTTTCCAGCACCTTGTTGAATCTGTGCCACGAAGAATTAAAGCTGTTTTGAGGGCGAAAAGGTGTCCAAGCCAGTACGAGCAAGGTGTAACTAATGAAGTGGCCGGTGACTGTATAGTATAATAAAGTATTGTATAGTATAAAACCAGTATACTGATCTGTAAAGAGTACAGATGTTCTGTGTGATAGATAACAGTAAGGTGTTGTGAATACCTCTTTATGTGCTTCTTTTTTTAAACTTCAAACACAATCATCTGTGTCTGCAGGAGTGAAACCATTCAGAGAGTCCTGCAAGATGGAAAAGGAAGGGAGAGAAATTGGACTGCATTAACCAAAACAGGAATGAGGTGTTTGTTTTGACTGGCGCTGACTGAACTTTGGCTAACATTAAAATCACAGCTCAGAGTGAGACACTGATTTTCTGTCCTACTCCAACTTCTGAAGTATAGCAATGTTAATAAAGGTTAACAACACAGGCAAAAACATTGGAAAAACTTATATTTATGTCTACACATCCAAGAAGCTTGTGAAGGAACATTTGCTTGTCGTAAACATCCATGAACATGGAAAACAGAACACCACTGTTTTGTTGGGTTTTTTTTTTTTTTAATTGGCTTCTGATCATTAAAGCGAAGCATCAGCCCAAAAACCTACACAACAGTAAAACGTAATCAGACCAGTTAAAAACACAGTTAATAAATAAATGTATACACACAGAATGCTTTTCTTTAAACCTCGGTCCAGTTATTTAAATAAAGAAAAATAAACCTCCCTCACACTGTATGATATGAGATGGGCATGTCTGTATGTGCAGAGTATGCACATACACATGAACACGCACTAGAACAACCTAGAGAAAAATCTGGCCGATTACTGCCGTTTGTTTAAGCTGTCACTACCTAACAGACCACTGTGTATTAGATTATTACATTTCAGTAATAACTGATTACTAAAAGTTCTGTCTGTCTTATACTTATAAAAGCATTAAGCTGTGCACATTTTACATTTCTCTAGATATTCATAATGAAAAAATGTCATAAGGCTGGTTAACTTGCTGTGTGTCTTTTTAGTTCGTTTCTCATTCATCATATTTTACTGTATGTTGCTGTTTCGTTAACAACTTTACAAAACGAATTACTTAATTAATCAGATCAGATCTACAGGTTGAGTTTTAAGCGTTAGTTCAGTCTCCATTTTCTATATGAAGTTTTGCATTTCCATTTTTCAAGGGCAACTGTGTTATGTGTCTTCACCGCTTACCTTCGTGTACATGCAAAAAGACAAGCAACCAAACTCTAGCCTGCTGAGGCTTTCTGTTGTCCGTTTTTCACATGACTCTTGCCTTGCAGTATGTTAAGACTCTTTGTGACTACTAGTAAGGTAACCTTGTTACTGTCCCAGCTAAAATACTTTAGCTTATTGAGTGGCACTTTAGCAGTACAGAGTAAATGATGGATAAAATAACACCTACACAGTTTTTTTTTTTTTGTTTTTTGTAGTTTTAGGATGAAGCTATACAGCTACAAACAGCCAGCCCATTTCCACATGGACATCTCATCATGCCATCCCTTTGTCAAACAGCATACAGAAAATAGGAAATGTTGCTTGGGAAAAATGGATTAGGTCAATTATTAAATGTGTGCCAGGAATATATAAACACAAAGCAAGTGAGAAATAATGAGAAAGAGAGGGATACACAGTAAATAAATTAAGGTTTATCATCTGATTGGTGGTGAATTAGAAAGTAAAAGCTTTCAACATTTTTTATTAAACTAAAGAACTTCAGTTTAATTATTTAACTTCAGTTTAATTATTTATTCTGACTCATCTGATAACATTTGGTTGCCCTTAATTTCAGAGGTCTCTATGAATATACAAGCTGAATTATAAGCACAGTATCACATGTGTGATAGACACTGACCTCACTTTGTAGTAATTCTGAACCTTCAGATGCATCAGAGAATTGCATGCTGGGTAAAGCAGGAGCCTGGGACATACGGGCATGTGAATGGTTCCCCACACTGTAAAGACGAGGTCGTTTAATCTGGTCTTGGCTTGACAGTGGTGTGAAGCTGTTCCTTCGAAGGAAAGCAGGTGGTACAGCGCCTGTTCGGCCTTTATTCTGCTCACCCAAGAAGAAACAGACAAGATAGACTGACTTATGTTACAATGATTAAACCTCTCCTTAGTCTAAAATCCATGTGTCCCACATTTGGGAAAAACAGCCACCGACACAAACAACCATAAATAGAAAAGCCACTGTCATGTTGGTCTCAGGGGACTGGATATTTCTCACCACAGTTAACAAGAGGTTTCTCAGTAAATGTGTTTATGTGTTAACTCCCACTTTGTTTAAGGTTTAAACACTTCTAACTAATGAGCACAAGTGCCACAGGGAGAAAGCAGATATGGAGCTCACTGATTAGGAAATGAGTGTTAAGGGGATGTCCTGATTTATTTCTTCAAGCAAGCATTGTAAATAATGCTTGCTGGATTTCCCATAAATTAACAGGAATTTGTAAAATCAGAACCAGAGTTGATAATGTACCTCACACATACTTTACCACAGACTTACTTTACATTAGTAGAAGAAATATTGTCAATGATGTAAATATGTATGGTGAAAAGAGATCTACAAAAAAAATACAGAAAATAAAGGCACATCGATCTGTGGTAAGCAACCCACCAGCTACCTGTTGAACAAGAAGTAAAGTGAAGGAAGTGGGTATGGGACACACACTTCATAGAGTAGCATCACCAGACAGACCCTTTAAAGGAATTTCTAAGGGAAATAGAGGAGAGGCCAGCAAAGGAACACTTGAGAAAGGGAACTGCAGTCAGACACCAAGGAGCCACCCTCCACCTGGAACCAACCAGAGATGGGCAGCAAGAGGTGGAAGACCTTTTGCACTGTAAGTACTCTCTAATAAGAGTTGTATAAACCTTTTCTTGCCTGGGAGGTAACTTCCTGGAGTAACGGTAAGGGCACAGTGAGGACAAGACTCCAGGACTCATTGTACCTGATCAAGAAATAGTCCCACACATAACATTAGAAAAACTGGGACAAAGATTTACACTCACAAGCCACTTTATTAGGTATACCTATTAAACCGCTCGTTAATGCAAATATCTAATCAGCCAGTCACATGGCAACACCGCTATGCATGTAGACACGGTCAAGATGCCCTGTTGCAGTTCAAACCGAGCATCAGAACGGGGAAGAAAGGTGATTTAAGGCGGCACGGTTTTTGGTGCTAGACGAGCAGGTCTGAATATTTCCAAAACTGTTGAGCTACAGTGTTTTTCCCACACAACCATCTTCAGGGTATACAGGGAATGGTCCAAAAAAGAGAAAATATCCAGTGAGCGTCAGTTCTCAAAAATGCCTTGTTGATGTCAGAGGAGAATTGCCAGACTGCTTTGAGCTGATAAAGAAGGCAACAGTACCTCAAATAACCACTAGTTATAACCAAGGTATGCAGAAGAGCATCTCTGTATGCACGGCACGCGTGTGAAGCTGCGGGTGTCACTCCTGTCAACTAAGAACAGGAAACTGAGGCTACAATTCACATGGGCTCACCAAAATTGGACAATAGAAGAATGGAAAAATGTTGCCTGGTCTGATGAGTCTTGATTTCTGCTGCACCATTCGGATGGTAGGGTCAGAATTTGGTATAAACATGGATCCATCCTGCTTTGTATCAACGGTTCAGGCTGGTGTGAGGGATATTTTCTTGGCACACTTTGGGCCCTTTAGTACCATTCAAGCATCATTTACACAACACAGCCTACCTGAGTATGTAGGATGTACACATCCATCCCTTTATGTCCACAGTGTACCCATCTTCTGATGGCTGCTTCCAGCAGGATAATTTTGCCAAGTCAAAATCTCTACCACTAGAATGTGGTGGAACGAGAGATTCCCATCATGGATGTGCAGCTGTCAAATCTGCAGCAACTGTCTGATGCCATCATCTCAATATGGACAAAAATCTCAGAGGTACGTTTCCAGCACCTTGTTGAATCTATACCACGAGGAATTAAGGCAGTTCTGAAGACAAAAGAGGATCCAACCCTATACTAGAGAGGTGTACTAGCAACCTAATAAAGTGGCCTATGAGTGTGTGTAACTCAGGATAAACACAGGCTAGCTGCTGTTTCCCCTGCTTCCTTTCTAGATATAGTCAGATATGATTGGTATAAATCTTCTTATCTAACCGTTGGCTAAAAATTACAAGAGTGAATTACAAGAATGAAGAATTACGAGAATGAGAAACAATTATTCCAAAGAATAATTGTTAAAAATAGCGCTGGTTAGCACATTTTGTTCAGTTATGACTGATCCTTCAGGCTTGCATACTATGCATACACATACGACACAGGAGAGGGTGAACAGTGACAATTTCAGAGAAAACTGACCATATGTTTGAGACACAACATTTAAAAAAAAAGTCAGAAGCTTACTAATGGTCTGTCCCTGTGAGTGTTGACAGCCTCCACCTTCAGGTCAAACATGTCCACATTACAACCTACGAGAGGAACCAAAATACATTACAACAAGGAAACAAAAACAAGTGAAGATGTTTAGCTGACTTATGAACAAAGTAGGGACTTACCATAAGCCACAGGGGTGAGTTTTAGGACAGTGTGTAGGGGGCACTTCAAGTAAGGTAGGTCATCTGTGCCAACATGAATAAAAATGGCCAGTGAGATTACTGTGGTTTCACCCAGTCATGTCTTTTGTATTCTCCTAAATGTTTGTGGAATTTTCTCTCATGTTTGAAATGGCAGGCCTGTAGACAGCTGTAAAAGCTATGCTGTGCTTTATGAGGTACCGTGCATGTTATTGTTAACTCTGCTGCATGTCTCATGGGTGGGACACAAAGCCAGTCAGACCAGCACCCACACTTTGGTTTCTGCAGTCATCAGACTGTGGCTGAGCCTTTAAACACATCCTGCAGCAGTGACCGCTTCCTCTGCTGACTGACGAAACCACGTCTGCCCATGCCTAATTATGGCTTTAAGTTTGAACTAATTATTTTCCAAAAGTAATGCTCTTGTCACGTGATAAAGTACATAATGAAGCTTTGTGTACATAATGAATGAAAGGAATCTGTCCCTTTCCAGGATCTTGATTGTTAACACTGTTCATATGTGTGACATTCTTACCTTTTTTGTGTTGACGTCTGTTTTTCTTATCCTGTGTTTTTGTTATCGTTTTCATTTTACTTTCATTTATTTTATCTTCTGGATAATATAATTTAGTTATGTGTTAATAATATTTACTTTCAACACGAGCCTTAAATCTTTGCACAAAACTCCTATATTATAATGATAATGTAGAGGGTCTCCAAAAACTCACTTCTATATCACAGGGAGTCCTAATTGTCTAATCTGAACTCTTGCTAGTGTTGTTGGTACCATCTGTCTGATCTGTTTATTTTCCAAACAATGAAGAGAACAGCAGCAATCAAGAAGTACGTCACTCATTTACGTCACTTTTTCTAGACATACCTTTCTGAATCTCTGCAAACATAATTCAGGGGATCATTAGGTGCATGGCTCTACTTTAAAACAAATCGTCTCCTACACATCTTAGAAGTAGAGTGTAGTCTGCCAAAAGTGGTATTCTTTTCTTCATCTGGCGAAGTGTAGCAAATATTTCTTATGTGTTATTAAGTGTGATTAATCAGGAAACAGTTTTTGTAACAGGTTTTTTTTTTTTTTGCTACATGGATTTAAAAAAAAAAAAAAAAGTTATCCATGTAGCAAAAGTCAAAAATTCAAAGTCAGAAATTAAAAAAAAAAATTCTGACTTTGACACCCCATGTGGTGACATTAAAAATACACAATCACAGAAATAAAGTCAAATCGAATAATTGATTGATGATGAAAATATTGATTTCATTGATATCCACTATTAAATTTGGTCAAAATATCTGCATCAGTGATTCTGCTCTGCAACATAATATTCACCCTGTCTACTGCACAGTGTACAGCAGTTAAAACTGCACTGTTCTTACAGGGTCCTTGCTGCAACTTAGAGCTTAGGGCAAAGAAACACATGGCGGGTGGACACAAACATCCACCTAACAAGCTACACACCTAAGCCTATGCCTAATCCTGTTATATAAATTATATAAATACACTTACTAACAGAACACAGTTGGCTGACGTCTGCAAAGCAGCAAATTACAACCAATCACTACAAACTGCACCTGAGTACTAAAGTCTGTGGATGCAATAGTCCGGTGCCATTTGTGGATGACTTAATTGAGATATCCACACTGGACAGGGCTTGTCCAGTTGTGCTGTGCTTTGAAAGTGTACAGCACTTTAAAAAAAAAAAAACACTTTACTGGAATGATGGAATGACGAATGGAACAGTCATACTATATGTGCTAAAACTAGATGTGTGCCCTCACTGCAGTTATTTATTCTTCAGAAAACACTTCCTGTCATTTATGTGCAGTTCTCATTTCACTGCTCAGCCTGTAAATGCCGTGCCCAGAGCCACACAACTAAAATAACCCTTTTGCAATATTCATCCACAGTACACTCAACACATAAATCAGATTTATGGTTTCACAGTCTCCCACATCATTACATCATTGCCGCATTTTATGTACATTTTTGTTGCAGTCACTGGAGTTGCATTATACACATCTAGCGTGTTTAGTTTGTTTCCACACATTTTATGACACTATACTGTAGTCTAAATGATGGTGCGCAATCATTTGTTTACATTGTTTTCTTACCGATTTATATAAATTGCATTAATTACGTTTTCTGTCTTATGAGTTACCTGGGTCCAAAACTTTGTGGTTAGATAAAAGAGGAGTTTGAGGGTGCCGCTGGTTGAAATACAGAGGCCTAAACAGGTGGATCAAAACCATCTGCTATGACAGCCTGGGGGGAATGGGGTTTCTTCATTTAGAGTTTAGTTACTGTTCCTCTGGTTTTCCCCCTTTGCATTCATAATGGTTTTATCTGCTTGTTAAGATCTTGTTTTGTTAAGCAGTAATTTTGAGTAGAGTTCTGTTTAGCTTTCCTCATTACAGGCCCACTTATTTCTTAAAATCGCTCATTTTCCGTTAGCTGTACTTTTGAAGTGATTTTTGTGATATTTTTGGGTAAAATAAAACCCGCTTTTTGAACAGTACACCTGTGTCTGTGTGCCCTTTGACATGTCTACACAGCTAATCACACAATTCAAAATCAATAATCTATAATACAGAAACAACAGATGAATTGGAAATGCACATTTCAAGGTCATGGCAATATTTAAATTTAGTGCTGCATGTGATACTTTCTGCAAATATAAAGAACCAAAAATAATAAGTGCATTTGGAAACCGCTACTCATCCATTAAAGTTGCACTTACCCAACTCATTTACTGTACTTCTGCTAACTTGTATGAATAAGTGCTTATGTCTCATGAAAGTTTTATATGGACAAATTTGTCTTCACATGATACTGAATCTCTCGAGTGTGTTTAACAGACACATTACTGTTTTGTTTAGCTGCATCTTGGCAGAGTTTTCAGCACTAAAGGGTTCAGTTTTCTAACCATTTAGTCTATTTTGTGATGCTGGGTGAAATGGATCCCTCAGAAATGTAAACCTGTAATCTTGCATTATATTTCTGAGCATGTCACCTGCGCCCTTGTCGAGGAAATAGGCGAGCAAGCAGCGCATGACGGCCTGATGACAGATGACCAGAACGTTGCCCTGTCGCTCCAGCTCCATGATCACCGGCTCCAGCCGCTGAACCAGGTCCTGGTAGGACTAAGGAGAGAACAATGTTTATACATAAACTCGAATGACAGAGGTTCACTCAAGTTCATTCCATATTTGCTTACATTTTTCCATCCGTTACATCAAAAAGTCTTTCACAGGACTGTTCCAAGATCCAATTTTGGGTTATTACTGATGATGATGTTAGCAACATTTCAGCTAAAAAAAACATTAATTGTGATCTCTAAAAATTATACCCATACAGCTCATGATGGACACTAAACGTCTTTAATGCATGCAAGCAAATTCTCACATCACCGTCTTAATTCTATGCTCATCAGCAATGTGAACTCATCATATTTCTATATAGCTCAGCATAAAATCTTGTGTTGCTCCATATATATTGATGCAACAGTTACTGAAAACATTTTTCTGTTTTTCTGACTGATTATTCATCTGCAGTCCTTTGGCATCCACTTTAAGATTAAAAAAAAAAAAAAAAAAAAAAAAAAAAAAAAACACTACCCACCCCCCG
>VUQI01025301.1:22154-37784 GCA_015106735.1 Paratilapia polleni | reverse complement strand
TTTAAATATTTACAGGGTTGTGCACTGTGAACTGGTCCCTCAGGGTAAGACTGCCAACGAGGATTTTTACTGTCATGTCCTGAGGGAGGGTCTGCGGCAGAACATTTAGCCTGAACAACCAGAACCACGGCATGTCGAGAATGCCACCATGTGCTGACACAGAGCACAGTGAAAAACGCATGTTTGTTTTTCGTCAACACCAACACAACCTTCACTCACCATCTGCCCAGATTTGTCTCCCTGTGACTTTGTCCACCTCACATAAATAAAAACCAAGTTAAAGGACTGTGTTGTCATACTGGAGGAGATCCAGCACACCTTGCAGTGGCACAAGTAAAAGGGGACATAACAGGACTTCTACGGGCTCATCTAAAAAATAGCAGCCATGCTGAAAACGTTACAGAGGTGAATGAGAAGATGATCTTGAAAAAGAGTTCAACCAAATTTAAAATCAGGTAAGGTTTTTGATTTATAGAGTCCCTTCGCCTCTTTGATGTTTTAGACCATATCATTTTCATTAGTAAGTTTTAAAGGTGAGATTAGCCAGAGCCAGACTACCCATTATCCTCTGTTTACCATCTTTGTGCTAAGCTAACCCGCTGGTGTTAAGATTAAATTTAAAATATAAATATGGGTGATATTACCAATTTCATCTAACTCTCCACAAGAAAAAACAGAAACTAAGAGAGCACCTGTTTTCCTCTCTCTGACAGTTCAGAGTCGCCCCCAATGCGTCCCTCCAAGTTGTGTTGGCTCTCTCCGTGTCGACAGAGGTAGATGGAGTGGGAGTGCACGTGGATGTTCATGAGGTAGTAGACTATCTTACTCTGGATGTAATCCTGCACCCTGTTGACCAAGAAACTACGGCCAACATTGATGACCTGGATGAAGGACAGGTTCCTGTAAGGCAGAGGAAACAATGAGTGAATCACACAGATGTATGAATCTCAAATAATAAAACCAATTTAAAAAAAAAAAGCAACTCAAGGGTAAAGAAGGCATATCTTGTACTTTTGGTGCAGTCTAAATACACTGGGACACTCTGTGTCAGTAGCTTGTTAACAAGGTCATAAGCAGTTATTCCAGTCAAAAGCACAGTATATGGTCTTAGTCTCAGTGGGATCAATAAACATCTAAAAATATTATCACTTAATAAACAAAGATTTTTTAAAAATTCCCTTTAAACTGTTAAGCCAGTTGTAAGGAGTTCATAAAGTAATGACCCCAGAAGCAGTAGTTTGCACTATAAATGAGCTTCTGTTTCCATCTCCTGGACAACTTCTGTAAGTACATGCTCTTTTACACATAATATCTGCATAATCCACACTGACTTTAAACTCCATTAAAACAGTTTTACTATTTTAAATGAGACTTTCACAAAAGTGGAAAACATTAAACAATACAATTAGTAGGGGGTTCTTACATAACAATAACTTCTTACTTGTCATGTTCATCTGGATCTAAAGGTTGGTAGGTCACTTTATAACATTCGATTCTCTTTAAAAAATCTTCCATGACGCTTTCTCTGTTCCTCTCAGGATAATCTGGGCTGGACACCTTCACTTCCTTTGTGAAGGAGATATTTACAGAGACAACACACCACGACTTTTAAAACTTCAAAAAAAAAAAAAAAAAGTGCTGATACTTAAACAACAAAAACATAAATGCATCATTTACCATAATGTTTTCAGCAATGACGTCTGGATCGTCACATATTGATTCAACAAAAAACACCTGACAAAAGAGAAACACATATTTAGGGGGGAGGAAAAAAGTGTAATTTGTAAAATGACTGAGCTTAAATTTTCAAATGGCTGCAGTGGAAATTGACAACTGTACGCTGTACAGTTTTAAAAAGGCATTGAAACCCTTCACAAAAGAATGAAAGAATGTTCAACCTGTTCAGTCATGAAAATTTGAGAACCTCAGGGTGTTTCAAATATCTGATATATACTTCTTGGAAACTGGCTCTGATTGAAATTTTTTTTTCTCAAAGAAGACCTGCTAAAAAGACCCATTATAAGCCCCTTTACATTACCGTGATCTGACAACAGAAGGGTGGTAACCGGAAAGAGTGTCAGTGTGATCCTGACCTTATATGCATTATCTTTTGCAAAATTCAGGATCAGTTCCCTCCTCTCTCTGGTGGTGTTGGTGGCATCAAAAACCTGAAAGACAACAAGGAACATTCAGTGTGAATCAAACCGCTGCTTTCAATTTATTAACAACGTTCAGTTTTTTTGTGTCCTCACAGCGATCTGCCCTCCCTCCTCATTCAGATAGGTCTTGACATCCTGGAGTGCCACTATGGCACACTGTCTGTGGAAACATTAAGAAAAATAAGCAGCACATCAAAGCAGTAGCTAATAAATGTTATCATCGACACGTGATGTGCCGTAACAATTGTGCTACCATTTGTTAAACAAACACGGTGCAGCTCAAAAGAGGCATTTTCATGGCTGACCTACATGGAAAGTAGCCAGGTGTATTTAATTATAGGGCTTACTCTATGAAAGGAAGTTCATTTATAAAAAGGACCCCTCTTACTCACTTTCTGATTTCCATTGCTTCTTTATTGTCATGTCTGAAGAAGTCATAGGATTTGTATGATTTTACTGCTTTTCTCCTATAAACTCCAAGGTTAAAAACTGCAAAAGAACAAAAGAAGGGAGTCAGAGAGAGAATAATAAATGAACATAAAAAGGATTGCCATAGCTGCATCTGCCAAACCAGCTCTGCTGCATTCCGTTAAAACATAAGTGAACAACAACAAACAGAACCATGGGGCTCTGTTGACAAATACAACTACAACTACAAATTAAATCATTTCCCTTAAGCCCAAGGCAAATGATTTGTAGGCCTTACAAACATAGACTGCATCATAACCACTCTAAATTTAACTGATCTACAGTTGTTTGTTCATTTTCTTTTCGTTTCTTTTTCCTTTCACACGGCTGGTTTTACTGGTTATCTTTCCTGTGAAAAGATGTGCGACTTTGTGCATGATGCTGAAACAGACATTGCCTCTTTACTGACCCTTTGTTGGCACTCCAATCCAGTTGAGGTAGCGTGTGAGCTTCTTGGACATGTAGGTTTTCCCCCTAGCTGGCAACCCAATCATCACTATCACAGTTGGGGAATTGGTCATGTAGGAAGCCCAAGCTGCAGTTTGCATAAATACAAAAAAAAAACCCCATTCAGATACACACATACACACAACCAGAAGTTTTAGTTAAGTATTCAAGGACATTTAAAGACTAACCACAGCCCTCTAAAATACTCCTTTTAAAATGAAAGGGCAGGTATGCACACTGTACACACAAATGCATACACTGACAGCAAGGAGTGGGAGGGTTCTGTGATAACACAATGTCACCTCTGCAATGTTCACAACTAGTTTACATTTATTTTCCGTCATATCTTCGTCATCTCTCTGCTGCAGGTTAATGTTTCTACATTACAGCATAACTTTGTTTGCTGGAGCATGAAATGGAAAAAATTCTAAATTTTTTCCCCCCCTTGCTTTCCCTTCAGTGTTTGTGGAAGACCATTCTCTGGCAAGAACAGACATGACTGGAGTTTCTCACCGCAGAGGTCTTCAACTTTGAGCTGAATACCTACTTTAGGCACCATCCCACATTCCAGATTAACGATACCAGATTAAAGTCTGACTAGCTCAGCTCGCTGACATTTTTACTGAGTGTTGCTCATTTACAGTGTTACTATCCTTTAAAAGGTACTTTTAGCACCTGCCTTTACAAACACACCCACACAGTGTATACATACCAATAATGACAGAGGGACTGTGCTGACATTTAACAATATGCGGATGCTGAAAACTCATCATCTTTCTTTGCATATGGCTAAAAGAGCAGGGAATCTGGTTTTAAAAAAACAGTCTCATAATTTAAATTAAATAACGTAACAGGGTTCACAGAGTTCACAGAGTTCACAGAGTTCAATAGTTAATACAGGACAGGTCAGAACCCTCACTTTTGCATTGCGCCTTATGAACACAAAAAGAAAGGCAGCCACTCACAGCATTTCTTCTCACTGGCCCTCAGGTCTGTCCTTTTGGCCTCGTGAGCTGAGCCATCTGAAGCAGCCACTGGTCTCTGCTGCCTGGCAGCCATTGTGTGTCTGATGTGTGACCTGCTGGTCTGGGTCAGGGAGCTCTGGTCACTAAGGACTTTGGCGACATACAGCAAATGCAGAAGTCCTTGGAGAAAACCTGTGGAACCAGTCAAAAGGCAAATGAATTAAACTGAACACAGAAGTGCATTACTTTCACTGTTGATTCAGTTGTTGATTATTTTGTGAGAGTACTGTTCAGGAGAAAACACTGGACACGTTCTAATGTCTTGTTTTGTTCCACTCTAACGCATACTTTATAACTAATATTCAGTTTAATGTCACAGGAGACTAAGAGAACAACCAAATATCCACATTAGAGAAGCTGGAAACATTAAGTTACTGGGATTTTTATCATTAAAAATAGGCTTGAATGATTTTCTGTCAAGAATATCCGTTAATCATCTTCTTATTGTGATAAACTACTTCAGTTGTACTCAGATTCATGCAATTTAAAAAAAAAACAACATTATTCTGCTGCCAAATACGCAGCTCCTTTTTTAATTTTAAGTCAAAGCTGTAGACTACCAATCGGTTCAGCCATTCTGCCATTATCACAGGGAAATCTCAGGCCTACAGGATATGTGAAACAGTGAGAACAGAAGTTGTATCAGTGTCATCCTGTCATTAACAGGTACCGCTCTGACTGCCCTTGGCCTACAAAGTTCATCACTTCTGCTTTCCCTTGAATGCTGTGTCGGTTACGAACAATAGTAAGCCGTTGCAGAAAAGCTGCGATGAAGCCAAAAAAATGTATAAACTTACCAAAAAAAAGAGCGCAGGTGACAGAGATACTCGTTTGCTGTCCTTTCTTATAATGCTGTCATCAGTTGACAACGACACCGGAGACGGATACTTCTTCTTCTCGGATGTTTGAGCTCCTCCTTCTCGGCTCCTGATCCCGGAAGTCTAGTGCTGGAGTCAAGGTAGAGGTTTCCGGTTACAATTTCCAAAATAAAATCTTTGGACTACTTTGGGACTTCTGTTTTCCAATAACACCACCAACTATTAAAGTTAAAATAAAACGTGCCTTTTATATTTGTTTTAACCAGCTGTTTGGCATTTGTAAGGATTCCTACGTCCTTGCATTTGACAACAACTTGGTTTTGGCTTAGTATGGTGATTTCAAGAACGAGTACTATAGACCAAACAATAGTATGTACTGACTAACAATTTTCCATCGTCTTGTTTTCTTTTTTTTTCTTTTTTTTAAATTTATTTAATGTACCAATTAAATTTAGCTATGAAAATGTTGCCATTTAGAATATGCAGTATGAAAAGTATAAAGCTTCAGCCTACACGTTTCACTCTGTGATCTCCATTCTTTTTACTTAATGCAGTCCTTTGCTGTCATTTATTTCTCATTTTAGGAAAAAAAAAAAACTTAATAACGACTGCAATTTTAAAAAAGCCTTATCAGTATCACAGAGGAAAGCAGTGACTGAGTGGATTGTTGTGAAATATTAATAAGAAAAGAAGTACAAAAATGTAGATATTATTTACTGCAGTGTGAAAACAATACATTGCACTTGAAAACCTGCATATAATCAAAAGGTCATAAGTTGTTGGACAAAGAAACAACTTTTGTAGTTTTGCCTCTGTACACCACCACAGTGGATTTTAAATCAGACAATCAAAATGTGATTGAAGTGCAGATGTTCAGCTTTAATTCAAGGGGTGTTTACAAATTTTCTTTTGCATTTACTGTTCAGGAATTACAGCCATTTTTATACACTGTCCCGCATTTTCAGAGGCTCAAAAGTAACTGGACAACTGACTGACAAGCAGTCTCATGGCAGGTGAGGTCTGTTCCCTTGTTATTTTATGACAAATGAATCAGTAAAAATATCTGAAGCTGTATTTTATAGCTTTTCACTTTAATTTTAAACATGAACTGGTGTCTTTGTCCTACAAATTATGTACCTAACTGTATAGTATCAAAAGTAGAGGCACATACTTTGCAAAATATACCAATAAATAGTGACCTATCAGTACTGGCTAATATTGGCCTCACTGACTGCCATTGCCCTATTGCCAAATGAGATGACATTTTACTTATGCAGTGGGTGACCTTTAGCTGTGTGGTTTTGGCTGCATAGGGGTTCATTATAGTGGATAAAAGTTGAAAGGCTTTAAAATAGTTCAGTTATTTTGTATAATGTACACGGACAATAAGGGGTATAAATAACAACAAAAACAAAATAAACACACATTTAAAAAAAAAAGGCATTTTAAAGATTTGTGAACAACAATAAATCCTCAAATGATACGAGGCACGTATTACGTATTAATACAAAAACAGGCTGGTGTTGCTACATTGTGGATATGAAGAGATCCAGAAACCTTGCAAGTGTCGATTACTAAGAGAGCTTGTGTTTTGTTTTCACTGGAGTCTTTGTTTTAAAATATTATCAGGCATGTCACCATAAATTTCTGTACAGAAGATATAAACGTCCTCATTTCGCTTACTTTTGTTAACATGTTCTGCGTTGTAGTTGTACTGTGTGAAGAGGGATCATACCAGAGGAAGTATGGGTGTGATGCAGCATAATACAGTGGAAAAGTAGCGGCTAAACACTTTGCTTTGAGCAGGAATTTGTTTTGGTTGTGTTTTGTAATTATGTTTGCTTTTAATGTGTTAACAGAATATGCCAAAAAAGTATGTAGACACGTGCCATTTGGTGTACAATTAGGAGCTTTGATATACCACTGTAACAGTATCCACAGTAATGGGAGGATTGTCCATGAAATTTTGAAGCCTGGCTGCTGAGATTAGCTCTTGAGAACATTTGTGAGGTTGGCTGCTCATGTTGGGTGATATTCCTCGTAGTTTGTGTTTATTAGAGCAGTGTTTGACTGGGGTTCATATCAGGGATCTGTGGAAGTATGTCCAGGTGCTGCACAACAAGACTTTGTTAACTAAGTGACCTAAAATAAAAGCCTACATAAAAAGCAGACACAGGCAGGTGACAAATTTCAGTAAAAAAAACAAAAAACAAAAAAAAACAACAACAACAACAACATGCAGTATTATTAATAAGGTTTTTGACCTGCAAACACTTCCAGAACAGCTTCAGTGCTCGGTCATATTGATTTTCCAAGTCTCTGGAACTCCACTGGAGGGATGAAAGACAATTCTTCTGAAAGATATTCCCGTATTTGGTTTTTTGATGACTGCTGTGCAACTCAATGATCCAATATCTTCCATAGATGTTGAGAAATGGTGACTGCAGATGCCCAAGGACATGCTTCACAAAACATTCATACTTGTCAAACTATTCAGTGACTCCTTGTGTCCTGTGGATGGAAGCACTGTCATTGTGGAAGAGACCACTCCCATCAGGATAGAAGTATTTCATCATAGGTTAAAGGTAATCTCTTACCTTTTGTACTGATTTGCAGTGCCCTTACCTTCAAGTAGACAAGTGGAACCAAATCTCCTTGCCATCAAAATGCACCCAACAGGGGATTCAGAGCCACTGAATCCCCTTAAATTAGGGGTTAAGGGTTCAGATTTTTCCTTTGTCACTTGTCTTGATATTATCATACAGTGTTCGTTGTTGGTATTACTAGGACAAGTTGTACTTGTAAGACCACATGCTAAGGTGGACTAAAGTGCTGCAAGACCAACAAATAATAGAACTGAGGTATCTTTAAAAAAACAAAAGAACAAAAAAATAAAAAGAATAAAAAAATACAACGTAAATCCAAGGAAAAAATAGTGCACTTCAAATATGAGTGGCATTGCCATTTAATTCTACATCTAAATTAATACAGAAAAAATGCCAACTCATAACTCATGGGAATCACAATTCTTTATTCTCTTAAAAGAAGCTAGCCTCACAGTGTCTAACTAATACACCATAACATTAAACAACCCTTTATCTGCAAGATATGTGCTTATTTTGTAAAATAATGTTTGTCAGTACAAGATAATCTGGAACTACATAGTTTTTGCTCATTTTCCTGGCTGGATCTCTGAGAGGACAGATATGTGGCCAGTGAGATATGGCCACTACGACGGGTACTGAAGTCAGAATGGACTTGGATTCAGTGTCTTTCTGTCCATTAAGCACAACAAACAACCTATTTTTACCCAAAAGATTTTCACAGCATCTGTGTATTCAGAAACTTCAGTAAATTCTACAAACCTCTTACCCAGAAAATATTGCCTTGTCCACATGGTGGCTGAATAGCAAATCCACATAATCTGCCTCTAGAGTTGCACCTTCTGGTCATCATTTGTCCATTTTGTAGCCCTTTGAAACTCAGGAAGTACTGGTAAATAAACTGTCTGAAGATCCCTGATCAGGTCTTGCTCTCTTAAAGTTCAGTATGCAGACAAATAAAGGGATCCAGCTCTCAAATGATGAAAGATAAAAAGGACTTTCCACCTTTTGTCACAGTAATAAACACTTACGTACAGTGCATACCCTGAATGCCTTACACGGAATTAATAGCTTCAGATCACTTGTAAGACCCCATTATATGGAATACTGAAAATTCACTGGCAAGGATCTTTGTATATTTTATATGCAAGAAGGCCATGCTTTTAGAGATTACACAGTAACAATAAAAGGTCTACTCTAACGTCTGCGATTTATTTATGTGTAATATTAACTCGGCAGCTAATATTACTACTGTGTCATGAATGAGTGCAATAAAAAAAGACAGCAAGAATGATGACAGGACATGTAGCAAAGGGATGTTTAATGATTTCTTTGGACAATGAAATGCACATGTCCATTGTTGATGTAATACAAATAAGAGAATAAGAAATTTGACAACGCAGTGTTGTGTCAGCATTCCCAGTTCAACTTCATTTCTTGTCAGATGTCAACTAAAAATTCAAAATGGTGCGGAACAAAATGTCTGGAGTGTCATGCAAGAACTGACCAGTAGGGGGAGAGCCAGTTCTTGCAATAAAAAAAAAATAAAATAAATTAAAAAAAAGTGAGTCAACCAACACTTGTGCATGAGTATGTGCTATGCCCAGTTCCACTCATGTACCCTTGGCACTTGTGTTTCCATTTGAGAAAACTGAAACATGCAAAGTATTCCAGTCCCATAGTCAAAGTGTCATGAGTTTACACAGAGATGAGGCATAGCGTATCCGGAGTGAGCGGATGCAAACAAACTTTTCTGAGAATGCGCACACAGGCAGCTGAATTCATGAGCAGATTAAATAATCACATTAAATAAAAGCTTAATCAAATGAGACTAAAAGGTTGATGATCGCTGCCGTGTTGGCACAATATGAAATCCCTCGCAGCACCATTAATTATTGTAATTACAGAAGTCAAGACATGTTTAGGTTGACCTCATTTCATATGGAAATCACAAAAACTCATCAAATGACATAAAAAAACTAAGAAAAATGTACCACAGTTCTTCGTTCTTAAAATAACAGGAGTGGGAGTTCTAGCTGCTAGAAAGGGGAGTGAAGGAAACATTTTAGGAGTCAAATTAACCCCGTACATCACTTCACGAAACCTCACCAAAACTTCTTTTTCCTTACAGAAGAACACCAAGTAGGCCTGGAGTCATACGGAATATTTGGCAAAGGCTCCAAGCTTCTGGCTCAGAGCTTGTATAATAAATATTCCATCTATAGTCGTTTTTACTGTTGAGCTTGAGTGTTCAACCTGAGATTCTTGTCATTTTAAGGACAGTTAGTACATAGAAGAAAAAATAACATTCATCCTTCATGCTAAGAAAGTCCTACTGGAAATGTTGATTAAATAATTTAAGACTGGGTACCTACTGCGCTTCTTTTTCTAACATGATTTTATTATTGCTATGCTATTCCATTTCCTTTCCAGGAGCAAGGAAACCCCCACCCTATTACACACAGTCTGGTTGAATGGGAATGCCATATCAAGTGGTGTATGTCTTGGTCCCCCACATCACACGAGGATGCAGTGAAAGTCAGAATGATTAGGAAAACAAAAAAGGTGGCAAACTTGATCTGAGGTGAATGGAAAGTGCAGTGATCAAGTCAACATGAGCTGTAAATGCATACATTTCATACATTCCACTGTTCCTCACTGGCTAGGCAGTCGTTCCTCATATCCATTACCAAAAACAATGTAAGACTTTAACAATGGGTATCCACACACTGTGCAATGTGCGTTTGTGAAAAGGAGACAAAGATAAATGGGGAGTGAATGATTGCATCAAGTGCTAATATATCATGACAGTAAATGTACTCGATCTATAAAAAACTACCTTGGTACTGAACACTGACCTCTTTCTAACAAATAATCTGGTATACAACATTTACAAAATGAACATTGTAATAGTGTGATATAATATATATGCTACTGCCTTCCTCTGGTTCTCTGCATTTTAAACCTCTGAGTACATTAACGCCATCTTATAATTCTTACACAGTAAAGTGTACACATCACACCCAACGAGTGGCAGCCAAATACAAAGAGAGAGAACAGGAAGACTCTGTGGACAGTGAGTACACCTGCATGTGTGTCCTGAGTGTGTGTGGATGGTCGCTCAGCTCGTACACCAGGCAGCCGCAACTTGCCGGTAGACTCAGCAGTGAAGGGAGTTTTTAAGAGAGTAAACTTCTGGGATACCAAGATTCTTCAGCTCACAAGGTACAGGATGTCCTTATCCAAGATACTTGCACATTTAAGACAATCTTGAAATACTTTAGGAGATAATAATAATTATTATAATATCAATAATAACAATAATAATAACAATAGTATTTAACATCTGTCAAGGTTATTTCTGTCCCACGGCAGCAGGTTGACGATCTGCATTTTTCTTGATTACTTCGGTGCCCTGTGATCCCCACATATCTCCTGTGCTGCTATGAGGGATCGGCCTCTGTGCATCCGTTACATATATCTTTATGTGTCTTAGATTTGTGTTGTTGTGTCACTGAATGTCTGAAGTGTGTCAGGTTTTTCCTTGATCGGTGCTGGTTTGCTCTCAGAGGCGGGTCTGGGCCTCAGGGACGTAGATTTCGATGCTGTCAGCGCTTTCTGTGGCGGAGTTCTGTCGTACTGATGCCGCGCGCTTTGCTGCCATCAACCTTTTTCTGGCTTCTTGCCGCTGCTTGTCCACAGCCGAGTCCACGCTCTTGTCCTTCTCTGCTGACAGCCGCGGCTTAGTCTGCTTCTTTGGCACAGATGATGGGAGCTGCTTGTTTTCATCCTGAGGAAATGATGTCAAGAGGGGAAAGGAGTGAGATATGGCGTGGCACTGTTAAAGACATTTCTAGGTGTGATGATAAAGTGTCATTAGTAGCCCATTAAGCATTTAGGAAATAATTTAAAACACCTTTAGGCTTGGATTTACAGCTGAAGTGAACACTTTTCACTATTGATCAAGCTGCCCATTATTTGTAGTTTTGTCTATTAAAATGTCAGAAAATAGTAAAGAAAAAAACAACTCCCTGGTGCTCAATTGAAAATCGTCGACTTCTTTTGTTCTAATAAGCCGACAGTCCAAAGCACAATGGTACCTAATTTACAGCTATTTAAAACTCAGAAAAACTCCCACTGTTAAGAAGCTGGCACCAAAGAACATTTGGCATTTCTCCTTGAAAAATGACAAAAACAATTATGCTGATTAACTTTTGGTTGAATGACCGATTAATTATGACAACTCTACCTGAGGCACTAATCTAAAAAATTAAAGTAAAACCAGGCACCCAACATCACCTTCTTCTCGGGAAGTTGCCAGTTGTTGGCTTTCAGTTGGTAGAGCTCATCAAACTTCATACTGATGTCTTCTATTGAGAGTTGTAGCAGATCCCAGAACCCTGCAAGGTCCTGCGATGTTGGTCGTGGGTTGGAATTTATATTCTAGGGAAAGGAAAATGAGACAGATGAATGGATTTGGACAAATCAGAGAAAATTAGTCACATCCCTCCCCACACCAATACTTCCCGGGCAGCCTGCCTTCAAGCAAATGGATGAAGATAGAATATATTTGACGCCAATCGACGATCAGTGAATATTAGAATATTACAAGATTAATGTGAATTTTAAGTTTCTGCTGGAAACTTCCTTAAGTGATGTAACGAAAAGACATCCACATCTCACTTTATGTAGGACAAATGATGTTGGTAAAAGATGATGAAAGCAAACGGATCTGTAGGAACAGGACAACAAAAGTAGGGCACACCCACATAGATTTAACAGGATATAATGAAGCCACTCACCAAGTTCTCATTACAGAGTCCTCTAAACTGTTCAAACTTCTGTGATATGAGGAGCTGAGCACTGCCTACTGCACTGCGGATAGTCCCCAACACTACAAAGACAGAGGAAAAATATGACAAATCATTGACTAGCAAAGAAACATTTCCAGCTAGAATAAAAAGGCACAAAAGATACAAACTTTCCAGTTTGTATCTTTTGTTCCAGGGTTTGAGTTTGAGTTCCACAGTTAAGACAAGAGTCTTTCTGCACTTCTAAGTTACAGTACATGAAGAATTACAGAGCTACATTAAGACATGTGAAGGGGTGTGATGTAATGTTTCTACTAACATTTACCATTTAACATTCCTTGACAGTAAATAATTTCCTTACAAGTATTTTATGAACTCTTTTATAGCATCAACAACCAACTACTCTTTGTCCAGCTATTTTTCACCTAGTATTTGCATGTAAATGGAAATTCATAATTCAGGTCCACAGAGAGTAGGAGGAATGATAATCTGAAGGAGCCTCCACTGCTCGTCTGCTTCTTGCTCATTCATATTTAAGACACTGCAGAGATTGATCTACTTAAGAGCCTGAGTGGTATTTTGGGACATGAAAAAGTGAAATGACTCTGCGGTGGCTCTATTATAGCTAAACCAATGCTTACACCTCCCATCCTCTCTAACGAGCTGCAGTACTGTGAGTCACTGGCAGTAATGACTATGTCATGCTTTGTCTCAGTGTTCTTAGTCAACAGGGATAAGACCTGACCTAGTCTCCTGTCTGTGAACTTCACTAACAGGCACATCAATTCAATTCTTCTTGGCAATTATCTGACAGGACATTTACTCTACTTTTACTACTGTCTCTTTTTTATGGCTCTCTTTTGTAGTACTCTAACATCTGACATTGAATTATACTCTAGAAATCAAACTAACATGCTTAGTTTGATTTCTTGAAATCTGATCAAACCTCACTGGGTGAGGCATTCAAGCCAAATGTTAAAAAGGTATACAGCATTTACTTAAATATATGCTGAAATTCAACACACATGCTGTAGCATTTATCTGACCCTTGATCTTTACCACTGAATGACATAACAAAGATAGTGCTGATCTGCATGGGGGAGTGAGATAGAGTAAGAGTGACAGAAGTGATAAAACCAGTCTAGAAAAGGTCCAACCCTGATTTGCATGTTGCCATGGAAAACTAAGACAGATCACAAAGAGATTTGTGTCATACAGACATACAGCATAAGTGGCAAAGGGTAAGTGAAAATATATACAGGACCCATGACAAAAGTAAAATGGAGTCTATGTAAATGCAATTCTGTCACTTACCCTCCTCTGAGAGCTTGTTGTCTTTGGTCTCCTGCTCCATCTGTTGACACCAGCCCTCCATGCGGCCTGTTTCCGCCTGCAGCAGCTTCAGAAACCAGTTGCCGTCTCTGAGGCATGCTGGCGTGCTGGGCTGAACAGCATCTCCCTGGGTGCTGCAGTTTCCGGACTCAAGGCTGGGATCTGGCGGAGGCAGCGAGGAGGGGTCTAAAGCTGGGTCAAGAGTCTCTGGGGGGGAGGTGGATATCCTGGATGCTGCTGAGGTGTGTTTAAGTGGCTGCTGCTCCATGGCTTTGTCCTGTCCGTTCGGCGCGGTGGTATTCACTGTCTGACTATTGGCGCAGTTGGCTGTGTTGTTTTCTGTGGGTGCGGCATCCTTGGGCTCCTGAGGCTCAGTCACTGTATTTTGTCTGGAGGCCATGCTGCTGTCCCGGCTGAGGCTGCAGAAACAAGGATAACATCAGCTTCGGACAGACTTGAACAAATAAGACAATTAAGTGATGGGGCAAACATGTTCTACGGTAACAGTTCTAGGTCAGTGCGTTTGACTGACAGGACTGAAGCAGCTGATGGTGCACTACTGCAAAGACTCAGAAAAGACAGTATTGGGGATGTGGCAGTAGAGATATTAGCAACAAATCAGGTATACAGCATGAAAGCTTATCAGACAACTGGCTTCACTGATAATGAGCAGGAGAAAACAGAGTGGGCTGTCAAACAAATGTGATTAAGGGAAATTACAGTGCTCTGCAAAAGTTTAAATGGCCACTTTCTCACTATGTTCAGCTCACTACAGTCAAAACAACAGTAAAAATCCATCAATCAGAGCACTGTGCTGCTGCCAGGCTGACTGCTGAATGACCTTAGCTACTCACTGCTGTACAGGCTGCAGATGCACCAGCTACAGAGATGAAATAATGAGACTGTAAGTGCGTGCAGTTAGGGAGGGAAAAGCAGAAGAGCTACAGCGCATTCAGACCAAAAAGGCCTGACAGTAGAGTTAAAAAAAACAACAACAAAAAAACAAAACACCACTACCAGAACATTATCATCGTGATATAACTACAGTATATACACTAAACGCCAGAACACAAAACAGCCTATTTAATATTATGCCCCCACCCCCTATAAACAGGGCTGACACATCTGGGCATAAAGCTGGCAGATGAAACTCAAATCAAGACACATCAAGACACATCAAATTGAGTCTTGATGTGAGATATAATAAAGCCATTAATGGCTATATTAGAATATGCACAATTTAACATCCCCTCCTGCAAAATCATATTTCTTATCAAATACATCATGTTTTACAATAATCCTGCAAACACTGCAACATGAGTTTACACTTACGGCCTGCCGTTTTCAACTTGAACTCCAATTGACTGAAACTTAAGAGGTGTAGCCAGTGGTAGGGGTTCCTCTCTTGAAAGTGGCACAAGACAATCTACCTGAGAAATCATGAACAAGAGAATATATCAGTCTAATGCAACTCTTCTCTCTGTTTGATTATATCTCCAGAAGAAAAAACAACAAAAAAAAAAAAACACTTACTTGAATTCCAATAGAGGACAGTTTCCTCTTGGGTGCAGTTGGAGGCCGCTCTAGGGTGGTACCAGTGCTCAGGGTGTCATTTTGGTACTGAGTAGATGTGGAAGTGGTACTTGTAGCAACAGTAGTGGTGGTGGTGGGTGGGAGGTCACGAGGGGCTGGAACAGGAGGTATGGAGCCTGCAGCAGGTGCAGGGGTTGCAGCAGGGACAGGTGCTGGTGGAGGTTGGGTCCCCTTAGCCAGGCTTCCCGTGCGTATGCTGCTGAGGCTGTCGGAGGAGTTGCTGCGCCCTGACTGGCTGTTGACCTCACTGCCGCGGTCCTGCTGGTCAAGGTATGTGTCTTGGGCTGACTCGGTGCTGCTCTGCAATGTCACTGAGATGAGGGGCTTGGAGGTGGTACGGGGAGGAACTGGAGGAGGAGCCTTCCTACTGCTGA
>VUQI01025301.1:0-22134 GCA_015106735.1 Paratilapia polleni | reverse complement strand
TGCTGACAAAAAGAGATGAAAAAAAAAAAAAAGAAAGAAAACAGAGGGCTTAGAATGAGAAACCTGCCCTTTGTCACATAAGACTATAAAAACAAAGCAAGACTAAGCCAGCCGGTGCCTACCAAATACCAAAACATAAAACCCTTAACATGGCCTATCTGAAAAACAAACCTGTACTTTGCCCTTATTGCTGCCTCTATTGGACAGTACTGAAAGCTACCTCTATGCTTGCAGTCATGTATTTCTGTTGGTGGTTGTGTTCCATTGACGTCAGCCTGTCTCGGGAGATCTTCCTTTACATGCCACACCTTCACAGGCCTTTTGCTCTGGGGACTGTCAGGCAGGACGACTCTGCCTTCACTGCTAATAGTACTATTTAACCCAACAGTTCCAGGTCCTATGGATCCACAGGAACTGGGGGGGTAGCAGTCCATTTTTGAGCTTCCCTGTTTGTGTTATCACCATATTTGAAATAAAGATTAGTCAAATACATAAAGTTATCCTGTTTTTTTTTCACTCATGCTTGACATGTTTGAATAGATGTATGAATAGGTGGAAAGGAAGCAGGAAAACGCAACTAAAAACTTGACTGGCGATCTGTGTGTCTGATGGTTTTTTTCTTCTCCAGAACATAACACAAAAAGGACCAAACAATTGAATTTTATTCCCCTCCTCCACTTGCTTTGTTCTTTCAACTGCCAGTGAACCTCCCTTTCTCATTTCTTCTCAATATATTCACCTTTGTGTGTCCAATCAGCGATATCCATCCTTGCAAACTCTATGCCAACAGCGACATAATTAATGTAATTTAGTTCCTGGTTCATCATTTTACCACACCGCAATACTATTAATTTTTTTGTAATGTGCATGTAATTTTCATCCTAAAATGTTCTCACTATGTTCTTTTCACTACAGGAACTTGGGGGCAAGCACGAATTGGCACCAAGTCCACAGTAACAAGGGTGCACTGGACTTAAGCAGGATTTATGCTTCTGCACTAAATCAATGTTGTAGGTACGTCATAACCGCAAACCAATCTGACGCTGTAACTTAGGTTGTAAACTGACACGCACCTCCCCAGAAACGTAACTACATCACACAGACGCAGCCCACAAACACTGTGACTGGCGTATTCAATACCAGAGCCCGGCCAATATTTTTAAGACCAATACCAATACTGATATCTGGTGATTAAAATCTGATATATTGGCTGATATTTCCTTTTTCTTTCAGACACATTAAACATAAATAGATTTCCCTAACATTAGTTATGTGTAGTTATTTATGATTCCTTACTAAGATTATATGACAGTGCTGTTTAAAATAATTTCGTTTTATTATCACGACAAGTCGTGGATTACTCGTTTAAGCTCTGCCTGACTCTGCTGGGATCAGCTGGTTATTATGTTTGTGGTGTTCCAAACAGGTTGTGAACAGGAAAGTTGCAGAGTGCCCTCTAGTGGACAAATTATGCAGCATCAACACTCATAACATAGTTTAAGGGTGTTTCTCCTGTCTCTTCTTTACTTAATTTATCAGCCATTATAAACAATACTGATATAGTGGCAAATAGCTAATACTGGCCAGTCGGGCTCTATTCTGTACCGTTGTTTCCTCCTATGCATTTCCGGCTAATTCTTCTTCATTTTTTAAAAATCAAATGGAAGTGAATGGATCAATTCGAAGAGACAAACTCCACCGCAAACTACTGTTTTCATGACAAAATTGCAGAAGAATGCAGCCACACCAGCACAAGTATAATTGCTGGCAATAATGTCTACCACTTGCATAGGCTATGCTGTAACTGCAATGCCAATTCCAAATGCGCAAAACAATGACAACAAAGACAGGAATGCATATATAACGATAGATCTCCAAGACTAAACGTTAGTTGGCTAGCCCATATTTTATCTTTCTGATGATATTTGAGAGAAGACTGCTAATAGAATAGCATACTGAGAGCAGAGTTCTTTTTCAAGCACATATCCTAAAGTAGGTAAAATTAAATCTTTAAATAATGCTGATAAGACAATAATCCTAAACTCACAATGACACCTTTAACCTTTTACTTTTTCATTCCATGAAATCAAATACTCATTAACAATTACTAAATACTTAAAATAACATAAGTAAATCAGGGCACAGCCAGCAAAGAGAGACTTCTTTGCATAAAGTTATATATTCTGACACTCAGAAACATGAGCTCACAAATTCTTTCAAGGGAAAATGAAATGAGGCCTGAAAGTGGATTACCACTGAGCTAAGACAATCTGACTCAGGGTGAAGGAATGGGAATGGTGCCTCTTTTTCTGTCATCAGTCTGACTGCAGGGTTGCGGTGGATGATATAGAAGGAACTACAATACAAAAAAACAGAGAAACCAGGAAAAACCACAGGCTTTCTTCAAGAAATAAGGGCAGGGATGCTATTTAAACAGTGCGATAATCTGCAACATATGACTGAAAGAGTTGCAAAATACACAGTAGCAAATGTTTCTGCCCACATACAGCACTGACACACATGATGGATGAAATATTTCTTTAAAATTAGCTGACCAAGTAAATTTAAGCTCACCACTTTGAATCAATAATGAAAATGCAGTATTTATTCTCCCTGGTAGTCGTTTCAATTTAAATAGCAACCTAACACCCTGTAATTCTGAGGGCGCTGCACTCCCATCATCAGCCTGTGACTCACAGGACCAGTAAAGCTCTTATTAAATCCCACAAATATACACAAACATGTCTGTGGATTGGAATCCACCCTATGTGTCGCTCATGCAGCTCTGGCCTGCAGTGACAATCGCTCAGAAAACATGCCTTCCTAGGAACAAAACAGAACATTTATTATTCCCAAAGAAAGAGACACTTATTGTAATACTCATAGCTCGGATGCATGAAATTCCCAAAGTTAATTGTGTCCTATTACATCCAGAGTTGCAGCACATGCCTCAGTTGCATTTGCTGGGTGACTGCACTGTGTCTTAGACACACACAGCAATAAAGTTGATCAAAAGCCAAATATCTGTCAACACTTAACCACATATGTGCAATTATCAGTCAACCCAACAATAACAAAATTTATGAGCAACAACAACAACAAATAGGTTAATGGGCCCTTACGAACATTCATTCAAGTGGGCTAATTGCAGATTATTTAAACCTCTGGCAAAGAGAGCAATCCATTTTGCTATCCTTTGGAAATATGTGATATGATAGCTGGCTCCATGCTCCATACCACAGCAGCAGCGCCAAGAAGTGATTAGGAGATGGATGAGCTTTGCAGTGCCTGAAACACTGGGTCAGGATCAGCTGATGGCCTGATGAGTGCTTTACCTTTACTTCCAGAGTTTCAGCCAGTGTATGATAAGCCCAGAGGCCCTCCAGGTCTAAAATGTCCTACTGTTCCCGTTAGCCATTCTACACACATAAAAAATAAGCTACAACAAGTTAGCAGAAGTGTTGACATCAGGCAAATGTCAAAACTTAATACCCTTTTACCTCTTCGGCTGATATCTACCCACCTCTGGCAAGTAATTATAGCAGCCTATAAAAGAGAATTGTTGTATGTGAACAAGGCTGTCCATGATTTGGTGCTCTCCCAGTAGTATAGCCTATGTTACTTTCTCTTCATGCTGGGAGGGGGACATAAACTCCTAAATGGCCTCCTGAATATTTCAACTTTGGAGCACATGCACCCCTATGGGAAAAAAGTAAGCATGAAGCTCTGTGTGGCGAAAAACAACTCTATGAGAGCGGCGACAGGGAACCCAAAACAATAAAACCGCAGGCTGGACAGCTAAACAATGAGTTGAAACTCAAACTCCATGAAACCTAGTGGAACTGCACATATTGGTTTCATTTCTCTGTAGATTCATCAATACAAGCAACATATTTTAAGTTGTTTTCCAATTTTCATTTGATACATCATCATTATTATTATTATTATAAATACAGTAAAGCTAATTTTTAAAATCAAGAGTAGTGTCAGTGTACTCCTTTTAAGAGCAAAACATTTTATTTACTCTTTTCCTTTTTACATTTTCCATTCTTATTCAAACTATTTGAGGGGTTAAAGCCCACTAAGCTAACAGATCTTAGAAAGCCCATTGCCAGTTTGAAAGGTTATATGGACAGCAGCTGTCTTCAAATCACTTATTTAAGGGGTTTTCTCTTACTCTGAAAACAATTTAGATCAATTACAATGCTGTCAACACCACTATGATCATCAAACAATACTTAAATTGCTTCACTTGTGAAAGCTATGTAGTCTCTGACCCATAATATGCTCTGGCTCCATCAGCAGGTCTGTCTGAGTGCTATCAGATGACCACTAATGGCTCCTGCACACTGGCCTAAAACTTCCGTGTACATGACTGACTATTTTCATAGCTGTGTACTGCTGCCATTAGCAGTGTTTTTTTTTAATGTAAGATATCTGGCATTCTGGTTTAGGATTTAAGTTTTGATCACAGCTGATCTCATTTTAAGTTCTGACTTACAGTCTGGTGTGTTAATTAGGCTGCTGCAGAGTGAACTTCTAGGGGAGACAGTGTGGTATAACATTAGTTTCTACTGAAGCACCAAGTTCAATGTACATAAAAGCAAAGCACACAACAAGCCTTACAAACAGTACTGTAGCTTACTGTGGATAAACCTTTGTGAAAATTGGGACATGAGCCAAGTATCATGAAAAGAGGTGGAAGCTCTGTCCAAGATTAGCCAGTGTTATTGTACAGCAGACCGACAGACTGTGGGAGTGACAGACTGAAAGATTAGACCAGGACACATGCTGAGCATGACTTCTGACAAGAACACTGAGCACAAAGTTGTTCAGCTATTTAATTAACATCAATTAATTCAAATAAAATAACCAGCAATTAAATTAACTGCAAAATTTAACTTCTGATTAGAAACCAATTACAACATCAACTAGGAATTAGTTTAAGTTTTATATTTGAATTAGGTGTGAGATATCTGCTGAAATTATGGATATGTTTACATGAGGGATTCTGCAAAAGGATCTTCGACATCATAACACATGAGGGGATTTGAATACAAGAACATCTTGGATTCAACCTGTTATTGTTTGAGGTGCTCTTTGGAGGTGTGTCAGAGTTTTTTAGTTAAACATGACCATGCCAAGAGAATAAAGGAATTTTAAATGTTATTTAAAAGAGAAAGCCTTGGAGTTCTTAGATTTTTAAGGTCATAACAGAGTACTGTAACCCTAATGAAAACCAATACTTGCAGTAAAGCCAGTCCAACAGTTGAGCCTTTCCTGTACACTAGGGCTGAATACAGCCCACTGTAAGGTTTTTAATGCAAATTTGAGTTTTTGTATATATTAAAATGACCAGTAACACCATTTGATTTTCACTTCAATGTTGCTGGTTACTATGGCTCCATTATGTGATTAGATATTCATTTTGTTAGCACAGTTTTAAGTTTCAAGAATCAGGTATGGATTACATGATGGTTTTCCACAACAGCCCAATAAACAAGAGCAACAGGCTTAAAGGTGTGAGTGAAGAGCCAGTAAATCACTGGGTAGGGCAGGCAGACTTCATGGGAGAAAGCTATCTGTTGAGGAAGAAAGGCAGCCAGCCATTTAACAGACAATGCTGACATACTGATAGGAAAAACAAGTCCTTACACAAAATACAGACCAACAGACAAAAACGCCAAACCAAAAACACATTACCAAAACAAACAGCTATGGGTTCGTTAAAACTGTAGTTACTTGCTCTTGATTATTCTAGTAGTGTAAGAGAAAATGTTCCATAAAATTGTCTACATAAAGAGAAAGAGAAAGAGACAAAAACCTGTCCAACTTTCCCACTACTGGAGATTTAGTTTATGCATCATTTTCCACTGAACTGTCTGACATCTCTTAAGACCATCTGTGGTTCTACATCTGACCTGTTGGAGTAGGTCAACAGTCTGGGTTAGAGGCTAATCAGCTAACGTAAAGATACACGACACACACAAACGACACACACAAACACAAGACAAACTAAACACCTGAAACAGCCCAAGTTTGATGTTTTTCTAAAGCTCAGCATAAAGATGTAAAAGCAAACACATAGCTGATTGTCAGTGTCAGTATGCATATGATATGTATGACGTACAGGATATATATGGGACATGCAAAATCCTATTGAGAAACTAGACTAGTGTTATACCAAAGTATACAGTCACGGTAGTTTCATTGTCAAGTAACAGTCAGTCAATAAGCTGTAAGAAAATACTAAGAAAAGCCAATGATACCAACTGTTTGCTTGTGTTATCATACCAAAACTTAAACACTCAAGTATTGAGTTTATTATCACATAAACAGAACAGAAAGACCACCAAATATTCACAACATCAGATTTCATTATTATTAAAAGTGTAAAAGTAAAACGATTAATTAATTATCAAAATGATGCCATCGATCACCTCAACATTTAACGGACTACTCATTTAAGCTCTAAAGTATATCAAAACCAAAGTGTACAACTAAAATGCGTCCTAGTGTAATACACAAAATATGTCTATCAATATGCAAAACACGCACAATACATTGTTATTAAAGTGTATTTTTCAGTAGCTGGCAATTGTGGGTTCAACAAAAGTATTTCAACAAATGCTAAAGCACTTTTCAAGTAAGTGCATGCCATCAGAGCAGGAACTGGACCAGCCTTTACTGTAATGTCTAACTGTGTTAACAGATAGCCCCACATTCATCATAAGAAAGCCTGTCTGCTGCTGACCTTACTGTGAAACTACACTTGCTTCGCCCATTCAGTCAAGAGATTACCTCATCAATGAGTGTGAGAGGAAGAGTGTGTAATACCATGGAGGATGACTCACGGTCTGTCCATGATAATACACAGACACACCAAGTCTTGTTTAATGCAGTTCTGGATACAGTGAACACACCTTGTTTCTACAATGAAGCTTCAAAGCCACTGAATTTGATGACACCCAGCTGCCTGTTAAGCAGTATCTAACTTTTTAAATTTTCTAACTTTACAATGTTGCAGCCAATTTAAACAATAAGGTATTGTTACTGTATCTCGCGCTAATGTTACAGTACCTTTGTGTGCACATCCTTGTTGTTTCAGGTGGTCCTTAAAAAGCCCAGTAAAGTGTCTGAACTGCAAAGCACTACAGAGTGCAGGAAGCTGATAAATTATTGACTGTATCCGCAGGTCTTGAATGAATAAAAATGGCACTCTGGACCAAATATAGCCACTGTGCCAGGTGAGGCAACGTCATTTCAGAAGGTGGATGTCCAGACAATAACTTGCTCCATTCACACCACATGACATCTAGAAAAGAAATATACCACCACAGCTGGAGTCGACTTAATACTACCTAGCTTCTGTCAACAAAACAACACTTTGAGCTTTAAAGCGGTGGTCACAAACAACCTGCTGTACAAAGTCAGTGTTGGTTCTGACTTAAGAGTAAGATATGTGTAGTAGATTAATAAGATTTGTAGATGTGGGTTAAGATAAACGTGACTCACAGCTTCCTTCATGCCTCTGAACACGCATCACTGTCACATGCGTGGGATAAGGGAGAGCCGTTACTTCATTTAACAGCTAATGTTAATCCAAAAGACCACCAGGGAGATAAATTAAATACCCAATCAGCTCAATCTAAAGCACACTGAACCTCTGAGCTTCTTTATCGTTTTAATTAATGATCTGTGGCAGTGAATTACGACTTAAACGCCTCTAATAAAGACTTATTTGGCAACGTAAGATCGCTCATCCACATACCGCATTAGCCAATGTTAGCTAATAGACAGGCTGGTTAGCCAAACTAGCCCGGCACCGGGATGTCTACAACGGGCTGGTGACGGCACAGCTACCGTTAGCCTTTGCTACTAGCCAGTCCAAGGCTTATCGCGGCGTGCTACCACACAGAGCATTTAACGTTGAGCAATGTTACCCTGAGGCGCTGTGTAGCTGATATGAGCGGGGCAACAAAGAGATGGCTTTTCACTCTAACAACAGCAGCAGCCACACTGCTGTCTCCCCGCCTTGCTCAAACAGCTTCTATTAGGGTTTCATCCCCGTTCTTCATCCACGTTAGCTAGCTAGTTACCCTACACACCGTTAGCTCACGTTAGCTTGCTGGTGCTAACGTAGAGACAGCAACTGACAGTCCGAACAGTAATGCTCAACCGGGAAAAAGGCGACAAAAACCTTACTGTTTAGTGGCTGACTCGGAAAATCCTTATTTTCTGTTCATTCATGAACGGCAGACGGGTGTAGTGCCTGGCAGATACACAACGACGCTATGAAGAAAAGATCTGTAGTACACGCCCTTGACGACGAGGATTGGAGTCCACGTTTTCTCCGTAACCGTTTTCTCCAAACGATTGGACAGAGCTGGACCTCGAATTAATCGAACACGAAGGTGATTGGTTTATGTCTCGGCATTACGTTGTTTATGAATGTGTTCACGGTAGGTGCACTTCAGTTCGTCTGCGACGCCGCGGGAACAGACTTAAGTCTAGACATAAAAAAATAACCACATATCCAGTCTGTGGTGATCTATTGTTACCTCAACAGTGGAGTGAATTGAGCTATATCCCCCTATGTTTTTTTTTTTTTAATACATCATTGTAACAAGAATAAAACACAAAACCTCTTGGCCAGTATAAAATCAGACAGAATAATATATTTTGTATAGGCTTATTCCCCTATTATAATCACGTTATTTGCTGTGATTTTAATGAAAAAACTTTACAAAAAAACAAAAAACAGAAAAATAACATCAGACAGTCTTTGAGGCATGAGTCCAATATAAATATAGGGTTTTCATATATAAGATTTTAATACAATTAGGCATATGAAGCAATGATGAGACAATTGCAATTTATCATATGGGTACCCTAGACAGAAAACTTGTCTAAACTGATGGGTGGTATGTAGACATTATCGGCTGACATTGGCCTTTTACAGATATATATATATGTATGCAGATATATTGTATGCTATATGTTTTACAATATGTACAGAGATGAAAACTTCTTCTTTACAGATCATAAGGAAGAAAATAGATGCTTGGGGGTTATTTAGAAAAGGATATCACATAGTTAGTTCAGCAGAATGGCTCCAGCTCCATTGTTTAAGATACTCAGCACTGTCTGCAGTACATGTAGCAGAGTAGACAGCTGAGCAGATGGTGATGTAGAGTCAAGTGCTGTCTTCACATTAACTTACTAACTAATTTGTAAAATACATTGCTGGATAGTTAATAAACACAGACCCCAACATTTACTCTGTCCCATATAACGCTTTCATACTGTGTGTATATGTACAGCAGAACAAAAGGCCAATATCAATATCAGAATTTTTACTTCCTAAAAATTTGCTTCAGCATTGACCCAAGAAAATTCCATGTGGCTCCTTGGTGTAGTGGTTAACACATTTGCTTTACATGCAAAAGACTTCCAGACTGGGAGGAGACACAAACCCAGGCTCAGGGGGTCACAAGCTAGTGTACCCCTCATTCCTGTCCCAAGCAATAATAATAGATAAATAGCAATAAATAAATAATAATAAACAGTAATAACAAACATACACAATACAACATAAAAAGAGACGTGAAGCTTAATTTACCGCATGAATTCACTACAGAAACAGCAAATGCTTTTAAAAGATGTTCAAATTATTTCTTCTTCACTGCAACACTGGTTGAACTGGACTGTAGGCAAAAAAATGCTCGGATAAGTTATCAATAAGTCCCATTCATTTAAACTGATAGCATATAGGCAAGACGATGTTTTCTTTTCTTATCTTCAAACATTTGTGTGACCTAGCCAAATGACTGAAACAGCATCTCTGTAACATTCAGCCTGTCAACCTGGTGTATTACACACATTTCCCTGAAAACATAACAAGGATGTTACATATCAATTTCATAAACCAATGAAAAAAGATACAGAAAATTGGTGTTTAACTAAACTTTTTCAGTTTAGCTTTCCACCTAACAATGATTATGTGAAAGATATTGTACTTCTTGAATCCATTTTATCATAAATCCAGAAGAGAGAAGCTTGCAATTTTCAGTTGCTGTCTGAATATGTTGTGAACCTTTATTGTTAAAACCCGAGCATCTTATAACCAAAAACCGATATTCTGACCGAGATGTATTCTTTTTTTTACAGCCAAAACTACTGCAAAAAAAAGAAAAGAAAAGAAAAACAAGGGGAAATTGCTACTTAGATTTTAAAAAGGATGTGCCTTCCCAGTATATTAGTTTGTGTTGCTAAACCAAAGTCATTTGAGTTTAGCTTTTAATACCCACAGGTAAAAAGGTCGCATACACACAGAGATTTATTACAAATTTCAGAAATCTCAATTTTAAATTCAAAATTGTACCTGGACAAAATTGGCTGAGACTAGTCAACTTTTCCATGAAGCTCTGTGTGCTTGCAAGCTTTTTTACCTTGAGTCTTTAACATTGCAAAGTCACCGACTTTGTGATCTTTGTACAATAATTGTACCTACATTCACTGGCCATTTCATTAGGTATACCTGTTCAATTGCTCGTTAACGCAACTATCTAATCACATGGCAATCACATGGCAGCAACTCAGTGCATTTCGACATGGTCAAGACGACCTGCTGAAATTCAAACCGAGCATCAGAATGGGGAAGAAAGGAAATTTAAGTGACTGTGAACATGGCATGAATTTTTGGTGCCAAATGGTATTTCAGAAACTGCTCATCTATTGGAATTTTCCCACACAACCATCTCTATAGTTTACACAGAATGGTCTGAAAAAGAGAAAATATCCAGTGAGTGGCAGTTCTCTTTACAGAAATGCCTTGTTGATGTCAGAGGTCAGAGGAGAATGGCCAGACTGCTTCAAGCTGATAGGAAGGCAACAGTAACTCAAATAACTACTTGTTACAACCAAGGTGTGCAGAAGAACATCTCTGAACACACAACACATCAAACCTTGAAGTGGATGGGCTACAGCGGCAGAAGACCACACTGGGTGTCACTCCTATCAGCTAAGAACAGCAAACTGAGGCTACACTTCTCATGGGCTCACCAATAGAAGATTAGAAAAATGCTGCCTGGTCTGATGAGCGTCCATTTCTTCTGCAACATTTGGATGGTAGGGTCAGAATTTGGCCTAAGCAACATGAAAGCATGGATCCATCCTGCCTTGTATCAACAGTTCATGCTGGTGATGGTGCTGTAATGGTGTGGGGGATATTTTCTTGGCACACTTTGGGCCCCCTAGTAACAGTTAAGCATTGTTTAAACGCCACAGCCTACCTGAGTATAGTTGCTGACCATATTCATCCCTTTATAACCACAGTGTACCCTTTCGATGGATGTTTCCAACATGCCACAAAGGTTAAATCATCTCAAACTCATTTCTTGAACATGACAATGGGTTCACTGTACTCAAATGGCCTCCACAGTCACCAGATCTCAATCCGATAGAGCACCTTTGGGATGTGGTAGAACGGGAGATTTGCATCATGGGTGTGCAGTCGACAAATCTGCAGCAACTGTGTGATGCTATCATGTCAGTATGGACCAGCATCTTGTTGAATCTATGCCATGAAGAATTAAGGCAGTTCTGAAGGTAAAAGGGGTCCAACTCAGTTCTAGCAAGGTGTACCTAACAAGGTGGCTAGTGAGTGTATAAAATACTCTCAAGATTAGCACATACGTTATCTTTTTTATACACTAAACATACACAGCAAAATTGCTACTTGCCCCATTCCTTTGAGGGGAAATTTTCAATTTCCTACACAGTAATCATTTTACTTTTATGAAGCTGAGTAAATACAGTAAAAGTCAGATGACCCTCAACCATCCCTTAGGCTCAGGCTGCTGTGGGATTTCCCATGATGCACTAAGCATTTGTCTACTCTCTCCCATTATTTGTATTTTGTCCTTGTCTCTCTATCCCCCCCTTTTTTCTCTTCTTTTTCCCCTAAACCCTAACCAGTCACACTATACGGCTGCCCCTCCCTGACACTGGTTCAGCCAGAGGTCTCTTCCTGTTAAGAGGGAGTTCTTCCTTCCCACTGCCGCCAATTACTTGCACATAGAGGGATTGTCTGGTTGTTGGGTTTTCTCTCTAATATTGAAGGATCTTTACCTTACAGTGTAAAGCCCCTTGAGGCAATTATTGTTGTGAATTGGCGTTATATAAATAAAACTGAATTGAATTGAACGTCTGGAAGGTGTCAAATCTTTCCTCCCTTTCAACTAAATCTTTTTACAATCATTAAGACCATCTTCCTCTCACTGGTACTCACTGGTGTTGGAGCTGTAGTTGTAGCCTGTAGTGGTGGGTGGTGGTGACTCTGAGTCCACAGAAGCTGTATCTTCATCCTGGGAGCAGCCCGCTTGGATGGCCCGCAGGTAGCTATGGCTGCGCGACCGGAAGCACGTAGGTGCAGGCAGATCCAGAGCCTCCATGGCCTGCGATTCCCCCTCACAGTACGGTACAGAGTGCCCACAGCCCTGCCCGCATACCTGAAAGAACGTGTGCAGACTCACACGCTAAGGGCAGAGGGCAGACTGATAAACATGCATTTAACAGACCTATACTCATGGTGGAAGAAGTACTCAGATATTTTAAATTACAAGTAGAAGCCATGTATTTAAAATCGTATTAAACATAAGCATCAGCAGCAAATGAAAGCAAAAGATGTATTTATTCAGCATTAAAATTGTCCCTGTGACTGTTAATATCTCCAGTGTGTGAGGGATTTGTTCAAACTACTTTATACATTTAAGTATTTTATGCAGTGGTTTCCCAACTAGGGTGCCCTCCAAAGAGTAACACACAACAAATCTGAGGGGTTGTGAGATGAGTGATGAGGTTGGAAAATACAAATGTGGAAATTTGAAGTGTGTGGCCAGCAGTCTAAAAGTCTATACTTAGTAATAAAGCTGTAGGCCACTTTATAGTGCAGTGGTCTTTTGAATATCAGCGTTAAATGGGGTAAAAATTCAGCACACATAAAACACAGTACCAGGGTAATCATTTTGTTCTTGCTTCAGGGTCAGCATAAAAAAATAAATCATGCTGCATTGTATGAGTTGCTTAAAATAGCTCTTCTTTCTATTGTTGCATGTATTTGTGTTGTCACTGCATGATGGGAAAAAGCGGTGACATCCACCAGCAACTGAAATTTTGATCAAGCGACATAAAAAGAAGCAGAAACGAGCAGCAGCAGTTATTTTTATGTTTGGCATTTTAGGAGCAAATACGAAAGTGTCTTGTTGTGGGTGGCAGATAAACAAGAAAAATTATGCCTCAAAAATCAGCTCAATCCAAATGCTGTACTTGAGTAACACGAAATCCTTTAGTCTGATTGGCTTCACCTCCATCCTAAATTGAGTCTCTCTATCATTATTTGATTAATAATAAAGGTGTCCAAACAGAGTGATACATTGCTTCTCTATGAAAGGTATTTTTACCTCCAATCCTGCTGATGAAGATGTACAACAAGCTCCCTCAGGTTTTCACTGAGTCATATCTTCTACTTTGACATTCTGCAAACACTCTGAGGCATCTTTTTGATTCCTCTAGTTTATTCCTGACTGGTTTATTCATAAACCCTCTCTGCATTCTTATAGACATCCATTTAAATATTCTCTCACAGTGGCTTCAAAATTTAGAGTTGTGACAGTCTCTTTTTTTACACTTTCCCTTGTGAATGTATATCCTTTTTTATCAGAGGTGGGGTGGGTTCTTGGAGTCATTCAAAATTATGCAATTAACTTTTTCAAAAGTTTTAGAGGGTATGCATATTTTTAGACTCAGTACCACCCTGCATTAAATCTTACCCTTGTGAAGGTTATGTTTGAACTATTTTGGAAAGAAGATTTCTTTTACAGGCTGCAGTTTGTGGTGTTGTGCTGCTAAACTGCATTATCATATACTGACAGATGTTTCTGTTATTTTGTCCACTGTTTATAGCAATGCGGGTAAAGAACAGAAGCACCTCAGTCACCTATAGTTTAATGAGATAAAGCACCACAAACTACTTCCCTGTGGGTATTTACTAATCTGCAACACTTGAATAAAACAGACTAATTAAAATAATCTTTGTCAACCCATTAATAACAAAGTGATCATAGACATACCTGAGTGCCCGAGCCTCTGCCCAGTGTGCCAGAGCATTGGCTGAAATCATTGTTCCTGTGGTGTGGAGGGGCCTCCAAAGGACTCACCAGGCAGTCTAAGTTATCAAGGCTCCGATTAGTGGACAGCTCTTTCAGGGACGGCAGGGTGCTGTGGAAGTGAATGTATTAATCAGCCTCTCAGAAGTCAGAAACTGGAATAAGTAAGAGCTGTGTTTAATTGATGATATCCAGGAGAAACCTAAACCAGGGAAATGTTCCCCTGGGTATTTTAAAATTAAATACGTCTGAGATGTGTGGATAGTGATATGTGCTAGCGCTTAAATAGCAGCACAGAGGAAATAACGACATCAGAGCAAAACTGCTAAATAGAATTTTAGAAATTTGCATTTTAATTTATCTTAAAAATAATTTCCTCTGTTCTGCCTTGCTGATTTTGCACCTGGTGTTAGTGAAAATGTGTGTGCACTAAGCAACAGGGTGTGCTGGAGTGATTTTCATGGAAAATTTACATGTTGTGAAATCAGGGCTTGAGAACGAGGGTAAAAGTACTAACACACCACTCAGGGTACCTGTAAGGTGAGAGATGGAACCGGGGGCGGAGAGGAAAATTACTGATAGGGTTAGGCAAAAAAAAAAAAAAAGTGGTGGGTAATAGTGGTAGGATAACTTAGGGTGGGTAAGGCCACACTGCCTGCCTCTAGGTTACACTGACCTCAGATGCTGCATAGAGCATGCACTCTGTAGAGGAGACCACAGATAATCCTCCCGCATGAGAGCGTAGCAACGAGGCCTGTCCGTGTGGATGTAGAGGTAAAACACATGGCAAAAGTTCACCTATTGCTTTTGCGGCACATAAAAATTAGAACGTAATAGTTTCTTGTCCCCTCTCATTAAACTGCATCTTTATCTCCAATCCATAATTTCTATGAGCTTGTTTTCTCCAAGTGCTGCTGCACATACTGAGATTTATTTGTGACAGGATGCTGCCACCTGCTGACTACCTTTGGAGACTTGAGAAAAACACCCCTATAGCAAATACCCCTTCAGTGCCTGTTTATGTTTTAATGAATGTAAACTAAAAGGGCACAAAATCAACAGTGTAAAAACAATGAACATGATAATCAAGGTCATATTTTGACTCACTATACTGTGGGACTCACTTGCGTGGAGGTGGTGGTGGCTGCTGCTCACTCAGCGAGTGCTGGGTGGCCTTCAGGTAGCTCTGTCGACGAGCTGCAGATTTGGGCGAAGGTTTGGGGCTTCCCTCTGAATCGTCACTGTCCTCTAAGTCTCCAATAGCTTTAACATAACTGCCACTGCGCATCCTTCGACAAGGGATCTCAGTTCCTTTGGTCCTTCCGCGACCCAAAGTCCCTGCCCAGTCCCCCAGGGGGACCTGGATTATGAAAACACGTGTTTTGTTGTGAAACTTGAAAATACAGGATAATATAGTGTCTCTGTATGTATTTCACAAATTTCCCCGTTTTCACAGTATGATCCTGAGTGTGTGCAGCAATGGCTTAAAAAAAGGAAATATGACATGAGAAAATCTATAAATGTGACTTACGACAAACAATGACGACAAAGTATAAGATTTCCAGGGTTCAAAAATAATCAATAAAACAGCCATACACAGAGAAATAATAAACATATCCATGCAAACTTACAAAAAGTGATGATGAAGATGAATACTCACTAGCCCTCCTACCTGAAGGAACTGTTGCGCCAGGTCTTGGTGGCATGACTTTGATTTAAGCAGGGTCCTGTTGACTGTAGCAGAGCCCTTCTGCAACACCTGCCTGGCCTGGCTAAGCGTGAGAGTGGACCAAGAGCCCCTCTTCACCAGTGTATCATCCTTGCTTCCCCTAGTTCTTCCCTCCTCTTCCTTGGATCCTACTTGTGTTGCTGGGCATGCCAGGAACTTGAGGTCACTGCTGCTTTTGGAGGTCTTGAGAGTATGTGCAGAAATTGTGTTATAGCCCTGTGGAATATGTCTTGGAGGGGCCTGGCTGTCTGACACCGCTCTGCCAAGAGTCATCATGCTTAGCGGGTTGCGGTAACCTACAGCTATAGTGCCGGCTTTGGTAGTGTCAGTGTCCAGGGCATCATCTGAGCTCCAGAGGCCTAGTGTATTAGGCCTAAGTCTCTGCTTTTGCCCTTCAGTCTTAGCCCTGTCTTTACTTTTGCTCCTCCGGGTTGGTCTACCACTATCTTCAACACCTCCCGCAGTCCCGGTCGTTCCTCCAGCAGAGCGCCCGTTTAAGCTACCCTTGATTGCAGAGTTTTCCAAGGACTGGGACTTGGCAAATAGCTTCTGCACAGAATGCATCAGGTGGCGTATGCGTCCTGGGCTCTCACTGCGTTGCTTTGACATACGGCCTCTATGGAACTGCAGCGTACTGAAGCCATCACGCTGTAGGGGCAGGTGCCTCTCTAGCTGATCCAATAAGCTGGAAGGTAACCGATTCATTTTGGCTGCTGCTGCAGAGGAGATGGTGGCCGATCCACTGGTGATCATAGGGGCACCAGTCAGGCCCAGACCCAAGCCCATACCCATAGACAGGGAGGTGGATAGTGTACCTGCCCTGCTACCCTGCCCAACTCCACCACCAGCCATACAGGCCTGGGAGCAGTCAACCTGGTCAATCTGGGAGGTAAAATGCAGACGAGGGAAGGTGCTGCTGTTGGACATCTGGCTGAAAGGCAGCAGGCAGTCAGGGGTCAAGGTGGTGGGGCTGGTGGGAGGGCACTGGTGGAGATGGGGGTCCAAAGTGCCATAGTGGTTTATAGTAGGGCTCAACAGAAAGGAGCTGTGAGGGTCAGAGCTCAAAGGACACAGAGGCTGCTGGGAACACCCTGCTGGTTCACACGAGTCAGACAGGTGACGACTGCGGTTGGCTCCTAACCCTTTCATGGTGGCTGAGGTATCGTCCTTAAAACATGTGTCCAATTAGCACGGGTCTACTGACCTGCTGGGCCCATTCTGCAGTGCGGAAAGATGATAGACACAGAAACAATCGATTAAACAATGGAAATACAAGTTTCTGCTGCTACTAGTTCGTACATGCAGTCTGATAATGGTGTACAAAAGAGTGAATGTAAAACTGTAAGAAGACTTCTGGGCATATTTATACCATGTTTTAGTTATTTTCACTGAATAACTAGTTTGTTTGTTTTTTTGTTTTTGTTTTTTTTTTTACCCTTGTTTAGTTGCCAGTTCTCAAAGGGATGTTTAATTTTAAAAATAATCTGTGAGTGTCTCTCCCTTTCTAGGGATTATAGTTAACAGTGCACAACAGTAAAACAGCCATTTGCGAACAATCTAAAGTCTCAGAAGAGTAGCTCTACATTTCTATATTTAAAGCTAATGACCACATTAGAGTTGGAGCCCAGTTAGAAGTGTTTATCCCTGTGTGTTCTTGGATTTTCAGAGCAGTAACTGAACTGAAAAAAAAAACATTATAGACCATCTCTGTTATGTGGTGCTTTTCACAGAAGTAACACAACCAAGCAAATAATGTGGAAAGGAGAGACATTGTCCTCTATAGTACTGTAAGTTTTTTAAAACAACACACCACTAGGTGGAGCACCAGTAGCAATTGCATAAATGACAGTGTGTTGCTTGAGGGAAAATTTACACACATATTTTGTATTTGGGTCTTAAGGTACACTTCAAATTTAATTCGTCAAGCTTTAACAAAGTATATGTGTATAAAATATTAAAACAATCCCACTGCACAATAGAGAATTTATTGTTATTTAAGAGGTCTGAACACCACATAAGCAGTTTTCTTTCAATCACTGTCTCTATTATTCTGCTGCTGAATACATAAGAGCAATAGAGCCACAAGATTGAAAAACAAAAGACAGTAAATCACATATTATTCACAGGGAATAGAAGAAGCTATTCAGTTTACTGTATGAATTGTTTCACTGAAGCAGGAAACTAGACAGCCAGGGGCCCAATATAAGACATCATAATGATGTACAGCCTGGAGGTACTGCACTGACAATGCATAGGAGAACAATTTTGTGACTCATACATGTAAATGAGCTTTATATTTAAGAAGTGCCATTTGTTCCAAAGCAGGAAATGAACCCTCATTTCCACAAATCATTTTTGGTCCTTTGCCATCCTCTCAAATCTACTTACTGTAGTATGAATTGTGATTCCTTCTTTTCTAACTAAAGGGAACAATAAATCTTCCCTAAAGCTCACTAACAGAAGAATTTTGAGGCAAAGCAAATATTTTACAGTTGCATTTCACTGGGAACTATATTGGGTACAAGCAGAAATAAATACAGAGTGCAACTGAAATAAAACTTCACTCCAATGCCCATGTCATTGCTGTAACCAGCAAACTGACAGGGGATGACAGCTCCGATGTGTAGCTAAAGGTCGTTTTCTCACTGCCTTTTCGGGGTAACACTAAATCTAATATGGCCTCCAAGTCAATAATAGACACTATGGTTTCCAGTGCAACCACAATAATTTTAACATAGCACTTCAGTTGGTTTTATCATCTACTGCATAAGATGTATCTCTCTCATAAAGGCAAACATGATGGCCTGGCTACATGCCTCAGCAACACATCAGCAGTATGACCATGAGCAGAGAAAAACACACACATAATATAGAACAAATCAAGGAAAAAGAGATGTTTGAGGGGGACTGTCACGTGTTCTTCTATCATAGGTTTATTCATTCTCAAAGCTCACTATGAAAAGACAGTAATATTGCATCAAGGTTATGAAAACTCATAATTCACAAAGCAGAAATCCATGTTGCATTAAATTCACTCCAACAGATGCTGTCTGTATCAGAGTGGGTGACTCACCGATCAGTCAATGGTAAGAGCCCTCTCCCACAGCAAGCATGAAATCTTGCCTGGGAGCTGAATGCTGAATGTTAACTGCACACATTTTCATTTTGCTGTGTTGGTTTGTCACTTCTTACATCTCTCCGACCTCCCATACACAATTTACACTGAGAGAGCAGCCACTTATCTGAGTCAGTGTTCCTGGACGGGCGCAGCAGTGTGCTGACAAATACACCAGCGTTTTACAACGGCACAGGCTGCTGTAATTCATCCGCCCGAGCTGACTGTAGTCCCACGTGTTCGCGTCCTGTAGGTGTCACTGCTGACAAACTGACACACACCTACACGCACTGACACACCAACACACACCGACACACACAGAAACGTGCTAAATCGCCCACCTACCCATCCACCGCACCAACGAAACCCTGTCAAGTGTTGAGCATCACAGGGGCAAGATGAGAAAGAAATACTGTTAACAGTTCATGTAATTCTGTCACAGGTTCAGTGCATCTGTCTGTCTGTGAGATGGTGGCCAGAGGGCTACTGCATAATTACAAGGTGAATGAATCCCTTAGACCAAAATGAAGATAACCTATATAAATCCCTGTTTCACACACCCACACACACAACATGTGTATTGCAGTAAAAAAAAAAAAAAAATAAATCAACTTAGAAAATCTTGAACATTCACCAGATGATGAGGAATGTCATTAACTAACAGCTTCATATGCAGTACTGTCATTCAGTATCTAAAGTGTGACCTCAAATGACCTCAATATGTACTGTCAATGCCATACTGGTTGCAGCTGTAGTCTACATAGGTAGTGTGGTAAGTGATCTTACAGTTGTTTGTGTATTCTGGTCCCACAGAGGTCATGCAGGTGAACTATCGAAGCCCACAACCGCCATTAGATATTAAGGGAAATGAGATGTGACAGATGGAACTTGTTGTAAATGAGAGTTTACACAATTATTAGAACATGTGACTGGCCAAGGTCAATGTATTTGAAAAACACATATCCTCATAGGGGAACATTACATTTTGGCCTTTCTGCATCTTATACTCCCTTCTGCTCAATAAAGTGTTTTGTACTTGTTAAACTTTATTGTGTTATGCTGTAAAATGAGCTCAGTGTACCAATAAGAAGACATACTTTTGTTAAAAAAAAAATACTTTCTTTTCAAAGATTATGCTTATTTTTTATACTTACAGGTCCAACTAATCCCAAATAGCTAGGAGAAATTAAAAATGCATCCCAAACAAGAGCTTGGGTCTCAGGAGGTTAAGATGTGAAATATTTAGCAAAAGAGCACTGAACAAAAACACAGAATACTATTTAAAAATCTTGCTCCAAAACAAATTAAGTGATAAATGTATGGCTGTAATATAAAACTAAAATCAACAGTATATTTACTAAATCAAAAGTTGTCCCTAATGCTAAAAAAATGAACATTTATAATTATCTTATGTGTAAAGCTTGTGAAGAAAATAACACTAGAACTGTAAAGCAGATATATTGCACTTTCCTTACCAGAATATAACCTGGAATTAAGTGTTTTTCACTTACTTAATGTACAGCCTTTTGATAACAATAATAAAAAGCCCTGTGATAGACTGACAACCTGCTCAGCACATCCCCAGCTGGGATACGCTTGAGCCTGAACTGGATAAGCAGCTAAGAAAAAGAATGAACGGATGTTTGCAATAATATTATTCATCTCTCTTTACAGGCTACTTCTCAAAACAGAGTTACAAACCACTAGATGTGGGAAAAACAAATCAGCACAGTAAAAGTTAAATAAAATCACACATTTTCTTAGATCTTATTGACAGAATAAATATTTAGTCATGTAAGAAAATGGTTAAAAATGCCACTGATACCATCCAGTTGCTTGTGTTACCAAGCTAAAACGTAACCCTTTCATGCAAGAATTCTGACATCTTCAGTCAAGAGTTTTTCTATAACTGTTTTTATTACCCTTTGGGGATGAAAAGAACAATTCAAGTGAACTTTTTGAATAGCTGTCCACTGTAGTGTCTACCATGCATGAAAGGGTTAAAGACTCAACTATTACGCTTATTATCACATGAACAGAACAGAAAAGGCCAGCAAACAGTCACAATATTTGGAACACTATCCCCGGCACTGACAAAATATTCAAGGAATCAGTGTTTTCGTGTTAGATGTTGCGTGAAAAAAAATCAAATTTTCTGCTTTTTGACATATATATGTTTTTCTAGAACATACAAGGCTTAACAAATTTATTAGACCACCACCCAATGTAAGGTTTATGCTGCAGCTGCCCTAAATTAACAGTATTGGTAATTACCAAAATCATTTTTTATGTTTCTGTGATGGTTAATCCACCAGTATGTGTGAGATCTTTAATCCAAATGATATTTTTAATGCTAAAATATAATTATTGTTATCCATGAATTTTCGAACTGACGGTTTTACAAAAAACAAAACAGAAAAAAAAATAGTAAATCACATTATTATTTTTTGATTAAGATGCCAAATTACAGTTATTTACTTGCATTACTGAACAGAAAAAATTTGTTTGTTATGTTATTCTTGATTAATTTCTGAATTCTCAGAGAAGTCCAGTGTGCCAGCTCAAATCTGGGTATAAAAACATGAATTCAGTTTGTAATTTCTCACTCCTGTTCAAAATGGTAAAACGTCGAGAACTCGCTGAAAAGGAAAGAGTCCGCATTAAAGCACTTTGTGATGCTGGATGGTCTTTCTCTTTTTTATGACAGGTGGTCTCATAAATTTGTTAAGCACTGTAAGTATATACAATATTCAGTTTATAACAAACAATCTACATTTAATGTACCCAGATGTCTTAATTTTGCAATGTGAGTAATAACTAAAGAAGCTGTCAAATGAAGTGGAGTGCAAAGTGCATTATTTACTCATGAGGAAGAACGATAAAGTGAAAGAAGAAGAATAAAGAATAAAGTGCAAGTATCATAATTTAGTTTTAGTTTACTTTAGGGCGGCTGTGGCTCAGGAGGTAGAGCGAGGTAGTTCGATCCCTGGCTCCCCTAGTCTGCATGCCGAAGTATCCTGGGGCAAGATACTGAACCCCACGTTGCCCCCCGATGCATTCGTGTGAGTGTGTGTGAATGTTAGTAAGCACTTAAGTGTAGATAAAAGTGCTGTATGAATGTA
>VUQI01025300.1:0-30538 GCA_015106735.1 Paratilapia polleni | reverse complement strand
GGCCTACACGCCACAATGTCTCGCACCCACTGTGAAATTTGGTGGAGGATCGGTGATGATCTGGGGATGCTTCAGTAAGGCTGGAGTCGGGCAGTTTCGTCTTTGCAAAGGATGAATGACTCAAACCACTTACAAGGCTATCCTGGAAGAAAACTTGCTGCCTTCTGCTCTGACAATGTTCCCCAACTCTGAGGATTGGTTTTTCCAGCAGGACAATGCTCCATGCCACACAGCTAGGTCGATCAAAGAGCAATGAATATGAACTTGTTTTTTTTGCATTATTTGAGGTCTGAAAACACTGGACCTTTTTTGGTATTTTGACCATTTTTCATTTTCTGCAAATAAATGCTCTAAATGAAAATATTTGTATTTGGAATTTGGGAGTTATGTTGTCAGTAGTTTGTAGAATAAAACAAAAATGTTCATTTTACTCAAACATATACCTATAAATACCAAAATCAGAGAAACTGATAATTTTGCAGTGGTCTCTTAATTCTTTTCCAGGACTGTATATTGGATGTCAGGACTAGAAGTGCTTTGCAAACGTCACAGCTTTCTGGTTTCTAGCTGAGTTGGTGTTACTAGTAAGTTTTAATATTAACAAGTGTAATAATATACAACCCTGTTATCAACCTGGGAATAGCCTGTCTTCCCATGTGTGGAAATTGTCTGCCACCAAAGCAGCAGCCAGCAAAACCTCGGTCCAATCATTGCTTATTGCTGTAGTCAAAGATATAGGTTATTCATCACAGTAGGACTGCAACCACACAAACTGGTGCTGCACATGCTGAGATGTGTGAGTGTGCATGCATGTTTTAGTGTGTCCTTGTATCAGTAGTACCTGCCTAAATCCTCTGAAAAGCCAGCACCAAGTATTTTTTTTATCCCTTTTTCCATGTCCTTGATTCCTGACACTTGAGCACAATGGGAAGTTTGACTTCCAAGGACACACTGATGCGCACCCTCTCCAACCCCAGTCCCATTTTTTTCTGTTTTCATTGTGAACAAAAATTCAACACAGCATTTCATCTACTACACTCCTCCCTGGAGATGGAGGCCTAGTTTTTGCTCCCCATATGTAATCAACCTCTCCCCTTTCATTAAAGTTAAGCCCTTAGTGCAGAAGGGAAGGAGAAAAACCTTAGTCACCAAATGTGCTGAATATCAATTAGAGAAGGAGTTTGGGTAGAGGGAGAGGATGTAGGGAGGGGATGAGAACAACAGAAAGGCACACACAGTGAGAAAGAGAAAGCTGGAGATGGTATTCACTGAATATGTAATAAAACACGGGGAGAAAAGACAAAATTGACACATCCTTTAGTCTCATTTCAAATTCACACCCGACATTTTATCTTCATTTTTTGAGTAAATCTGTGTCTGTATTTGGCTAACAAAGCAATGAGAGAGCCAGGAAGGCGCACGGCTGTGGCCATTTCGTCTGGTTTGGCTCTCCAGATCTCTTCTCGTTAGGCCATTATTGCCGTTTAGTCTCAGCTGCCTGCTCCTACAACTGGCAAACCAACCAAACCACTGTCCTCCTCTCCTTCTGCCATCACCATCACTGTTGGCCCTCATCCACAGTAGGAGCTTAACTGTGAGCTCCAAGTCTAGCCAGTCAGTCTCAGAAAAGTAAAAAAAAAAAAAAAACCATTCAAAGAGTGTGTGGATTCTTAGCAGGAACTTTGATTGATGAAGTTCAAACCTTATGTGTCTTTACTTTAGATATTTGTAATGGAATATCCACAAATGCAGCCATCAAACGTGTATTAAAAATGTATTGAAAAGAAAACACAACATGCTTCATTCTTGCATCCTATTGCATCATCATGACATTTTAAATATGCTTTTAAAGGTGGATGCTGTTTTAGCTCTATTTATTCTCACAAATACCTTGTGTTGTGATACAATGCCCTACACTTTAGGCTCTAATTCCCTGCCGGCTTAGCATGCTACAGATGTAACTGTGTGTGTTAGAACGTGTTGGCAGGCACCCTGTTTCACACAGCGTGGGCTAAAGACTTGGCTGACGAAGACAAGTGAAGGGAGACACGTTCCGAAATGGAAACATCAGCTCACTTCATCCAGACGGATGCAGAAACAGGACAACAGGGGGGTACCAAGGGATGCCAGAGAATGTAGAAGGAGCTCTCTCCTCTTCATGTTTTTTAAGGCTCGCGCATTTCCCCGAAGGATTGGCTTTTCTGTTTGTCAGTCTCCCAGTCATCAAATGATGTCCTTGTTCACATTGCACAGTGCCTCGTCCCTCACCTTTTTAATATTGCTCCTTGCTGCTGATTTCTAATTCCACACTCCAACCTTACGCGAGATCATCAGGCCAGATAGCAGCTGCTGTACAAGCTACTCAATTCCGATTTGCACACAGGGCCAACGTGTCTATCAGTAGTTGAATAATGAGCTTTTGATGCCAATTTGGGAACAGTGTAGTTTTTGTGGGTGGAGTGGAGGGTTGGTGAATGGGGGAAGTGCATTTTGGATAATATGCAAAATGAACAAAACGAGCAAATGAGGAGGAGGAATGAAGGGTGCATTCTTATCTCTTAGGAGAACATTATTTAGGCTTCATTTGTCCCAGAAGAACGTCAGTAAAAGTGCTAAACCCCCACAGAGCTCTGAGCCATAAAAACTGTTTTCCTTTTTGCTTATGAATATATTAAATGATGAATTTTGTATTCTTCCTCCTTTATCACTTTTATTTTCTTCCCCTTTACTGATTGTTGATGCTAAATGCTCCTTTTTTCTCCCCTTTCTGGAGCAAAAAAAATAGACAGTGTTATTTTTTTGTCCCATAATTGGTATATATCTTTTAGTCATTTCTTCATATGCTTGAACTGTTTTCTAATACTTCAAGTCTGTAATAAAAATTGTGTTTTTATAAAAAATTACAGCTAAGGTGTGAAGTAGCATAATGAAATGCTCCTAATAATACATTGGCACCTCTGTATTAAGTATAGATGCTGAAAACATTTTAGTCAAATGGCTGTAAGCCACGTGAGAAGATTTGTTAACACTCTAGTACAGCAGTTCTGCTCTTTTAGGAGTATTAGTCACAAGACCATGGCAAATAACACTTACTCAGTGTTATATAGCCCTTTAAATTATGCTTACTGTCTTGATGTTGCTCATGTTGTTCTCTTGTGCAGCACCATGTCCTTAAATAAATAAAGCGTGTTTACATCACTATAACTTTTCCTGTTTCAGCAAATCATCACTCTGCTCCGATAAACAATTGGATGTGTTCTTGTGCTCACACTCGGCACACTTAACTTCCTCATGTTAAATGGCCACTAATTCTCTGTATCAGGGGATTATGCATAATTGATTTATGGATGGGGAGTGAAATTACTCATCAGCTGAGAGAAAAAGGCATTTTGTCTTCCGGCTGGAGTGTGCCAAACAGTATTCTCAGATAATTGAGGAGATGTACTTGTGCTAAAGGCCATCTATGCAGCCTATGTTAATGCAGTTCAATTCAGTAAATACTGTTTGTCCAAACTATGACAAATGGCATAATCAATACCTGCTACTGACATTATAAAATGACAAATGGATATTTTACTGTAAATGGCTTTTGTCAGTTTCTTATTGTTGGCAAGTGGAACTATATACTCTGCACATAAAGATTTTCACTGTCTCTCCTCTCAACTTGCTGTTGCTCAGCTTGCTGTAGATTAAGACCCGAAGCTATGAAACTGTTCCAGACCCGCCTCATACTCACAGGCTGCACTAACCTTTTATACCATCTCAGCTGGATATTTTCCCTTGTATGTGTGTGCATGTTTGTGTGTCAACAGAAATGTGAGCCAGCCCTGAACACTAACTCATCAAAAGTGATTCACTGTGGTAGCAAACAGCAGGAAAAGGATCTGTGTCTACATTACAACTGATACGGCAGATCCATTTTGGTACAGTTTGATGTTTTCCCTGGGCTCTGTGTTAATAAACGGCTGCTTTCTGAAAGTGAAGGTATGTCTCCCCTCAAGTTTCCTGTACAGTGATAGCATATCGAGACTGCTGCTGTTGCTAGGGTCTGTTGCTAGGCAACTATTTATCTACTATTATGGGATTCGGTGGGGCTCAATAGGGAAGTTAACTGGACAATTTGGGATTCTGTTTCGCACGCTATTTGGTGTCAAATTATGCATATTCATGTTGCAAGTGTGAAGATTTTGCTGTAGTGAAGGTAAATATCAGCTGCAAGCTGGTTATTATTTATGCATGAATGTACAGTCAAATTTCAAAAACACAAAACAAAACTGCAACATAGGTTTTGTTTGATTTTGTCAGTGTTGCTATGCAAGCTGGTAAGGGTCAACAACTGAGAACTGAATGTAGCTTCTTGTAATGCTATGGAGTTTTTTGATGAGGATTTGTTGGGGTTTTGTTGTTCTGAAATTTTCAGTTAACATTTGCGTGTCAGTTGCTTTTACATCCTGTTTTAGTTTCTCCTTCCCTTTCTTGTGTGATGGTTTGCTCCTTCCTCTGTGGTGTTGTGCATATTGGCATATACACATTCAAACCTGAAAATGGTGCACAGCATTTTAGTAGAGTTTCCAGGGAAATTGCACGTTTCCTTGAAATGGTATTCAACAGTGGGCAGCAGGCTGTGGAGTATGTTTGCTGTAGTTTTGTTTAAACATATCAGCAGCGAGATGTATATAAACCTAGCAGTGTAAAAGGCAGACAATGAATGAACTGACATAGGTGCAACCCTTAGGTAACATAACAGGGCATTTAATGCACCAGAGTTTCCATTTAAATTTGAAAAACAAAAGCCATGCATTTCTTCGTGTTTATGTGCGGCGGCTCCTGTTCATTTCTCCTTGCTTGCCTTCTTGTCCTTGTATTGAAATCTGCATTTGTTACATCCATTTTTGAATGTAACATTTCTACCATATCTCTCAACCTGCCCAGTCCACAACACACAGACACAAACACACACACACACTCAGGCACATTTCCTTTCTATTCCCCTCTCTGTCGGTTGATTGTTTCACTCATCTTCACTTGCTTCATACGTGACTCCTCGACCTTCCCAGCCCATTTATTTAAAATATTACTCGATGTAATCTAACACACTCTACAGGGCTGTGTGCACACAGATGCAATAAATGCACATACACACATCACCATTATATCGTTGAGGTGGGCACTCAACTCAATGTCAACTCCAGCAGTGTGGGCTCACTGTTGGACAGGAAAAGGAGATGATTGATACCAGTCAGTGGCAAATTTGCATGCCAATAGGACTGTGAATAGGCACTGATGGAGTGAAGTGGTAATTTCCTTGCAGACCTATAAAAACATCTTCTTTTCCACCTAAAAGACACAGACTATGTAAGATTTTTCCACTGGGCTCCATGGTTTCATATCATCTATTGGATTAATTGTGCGACTTGAAGGATTTCGTGAACATTTAGTTGTGATGTAAACTGCAGTGGTTGTGCTGGTTTCAGATTAAGGTCACATTTTATTTCTAAATCAGTGGAATTACTATTTTTTAAATGTTTTAATAAACATTTTTCATAAAATTACCATAGTTTGCGCACTGATAGATTCATTACATTAGATTAATATTTCAGTATTTCTCAAAACTGCTCCACACAACCTTCAACCTACAATCAAAAATCAATAATGATAAATTAAAAACAAAAACAAATATCAATTACTCAAGAGTTTTAGCTAAGGTTAAAGATTTTTTCAGGATACAAGTAGAAATGAGTTGCAGTGAAAGTGGTAAGCCATAAATCTTACACTGTTTTGTTAAAAAGCATAGGCGTGGTTATATTTATGGGTGTGCTTTAACAAGCTAATACTTGCTTATGGACATGATGACTCAAACGTAGTAAGGGAAGTGCTTTTACCGAAAGCGAACCTCCATAAGGACAATGGAAGAGATCTCGTGAGTGGAAATGTGTTTTTGTCTCTAAGTGTGTATGTATATGCGGTTAGAGATTCTGTCCAGATGATTAATGATCCAGGAGGAGTGTGTCTATAAAACAGCCCAGCAATCCTTTCCCCTTTTCTACCATCCTCCATCCTTTCATCTTCCCCCCTTTTCCTCCAACTAAAATCCCTTTTGCTTTCTCTCCCCTTCCCCTCCCATCTCTGATTTGTCTGTATTTGTCTCTGCTATCCAACTCTAATTCCTTCCAAGCCTCTTCTGTGTGTGCTTCCAGCCAAAGGTCTGGTGGCAAAGAAATGAGGGAAACATTATTTTACAGCAACTTCAGAGTCTCCCCTTTGCAACAATTAACACGGTTAACACCTGAGGGAACAATGCAAGAGGAGACGAGCGGGGATAGAGAAAATGAGAAAATGGAGAAACCCACAGAGTGAAAGACAGACAGGCGTAGTTTAAATTCCCCATTCAGAACAGCACAGTTACATGTGCTAATCCCTCATCAAGGGTCTAGCTGTATGGGTCAGCCTGTGCCAGCCGATCCTATTGCCCGGCTGGCAGGATGATCATCTAGCATTACTATCAAGAGTGGATTATAGAGAGAAATAGAAAACAGATCGAGAGGGAGGGAGTGTGCTCATGAACAGAGAGGTTAAACTACAGTAACTTAAACTTCTATTTAGTAATTATTCCAAATAAGTTACAAATGGAGCTTGGATGGGGTTAGAAGTCAAAGAATTATCTCCTTAGTACATGATAAAATATTTTAAGTGAAAAAATGCCTTTGTACTTAAAAACATACAGTGGGGTATAGATTAGTGTCAAGGAGCATTTAATATAGAAGCTAAAGTTGATGCCTTACAGAAATTCATTCATTAGTTCAGATAGGTCAATTTTGGAGGAATTTGGCAACTGTGTGGGCATCAAGCAGCATCAACAAAGCATTTAAAGTTCACCACAGCTCTCACTAGCTTTTTCTTCATACCAGTGCTGCTTGATGCCCATGCATTTGTACATACTGCATCATGTACGCAGTAATTAAAGGCTTTCTGATGGGAAAATGTTACTATGTAATGGTAAAACTGAGGCCATAACATTTGCATAGAGCGCAGTTATCCAGAACAAATCATTATACTTATATGAACTAAATAAATAATACAATGGGAAGAAAATTTTGAAAAACCAGTTGCTCACTCCACTGGCTGTTTTTCTTTAACCCTCAGATCTCAGCCAGCAACTCACGCATACACTACACTGACACTACATAAACGCCGCCCAGCTCGCGGCCTTTATATCATGGCGTTTTGCCCTTGTTTGTGCCAACCACCTCACACTGTGCCAACTAACAACCTCCCTCCATACACATGCAGACTTAACACACACGAAGCAGGCAACTGCTTCCCCCCCAAAAAACCAGCTGAGATGAAAAGGCAGTGGATCACACAACTGCTAAACTTTGATCAATCTGGCAACAAGTGTAAATAGGATCATTAATAGGGATTTAGCAGGGGGCTGCCGTCTGCGATTAGACATACGCAAACATGCACATATGCTTTATTCAGACGGTAGTATTTTAAAAAGCTCTTTTTGCTGTGCACATGGACTCACATATGCAGACACAGACAGTTCATTTTTCTGTTTCCAGAGATGAGCTGCAGCATGCAAACCGGGTACCAATGGGGCCTTTAATTGGGGTGTAATCTGAAAAGTGTAATTTGCCTTGAGTGGATAGAGAGATCTGACAGCAAGAGTAGAGGGAGGGACAGGGAGAGAGGATTACTATGAGGAAAAAGGGGGTTGGAAGAAGAAATCGGGTTGATGAGCATAGAAAATAAGATGAGAGCATGATGGCAGGGCAAGGAAAGAAGGAAGGAGAAGCACAAAAAGACAAATGTATAACAAAATATGCATTCAGGGGCAGAAATCATGAGGGGAAAATGAGTTGGAGGCAGGCGGAAAGGAAGAGCTCAGCAAAAATGGTTCAAAACGGTGAGCTTTATGTGTTTTCTGAGTATTTTATCATATGTCACTCATGGCTGTCACCGTTCTCTGCATTATTCTGTCATATGCAGTCCTCAGATTACAGCCATTTGCCACATTAGATCTGGTTCTTAATGAAATCTCAGTCCAATTCAAATCCACAAATTAGTGAGTCCTTCCCTCCCTAAACTCCTTAGATTCCTATTGGCAAAACCTGATTACATTGCTTTTATAGCCTAACCCGCAAAACCCACTGGTGCTGTGGCTTTCCAGCTGCAAGCCTCTTATCTATCAAACCGACTAATGAGTTTGAAGCTGACCACCACCAAAGCCAAGGTAGTGAGAGACAGAAATGTCTGCCTATATGTACTGTGCATGGTTGGTTGATATCTTCTCAGAAGTCATACAATGTGACTGTGGAGATGAAACTAGCAGGGCAGCTGTGATCTTCCACCAGGAGTGAATGCGGTTGTCATTTCATGTCAAGTCTTGCTTGCCAACTCTGTTGCCCTTTACCCAATCCGTAATGGCTTCTATTGGATAATTTGATTTCTGAGTCTTTTGTTTGTCCTTTTACTTAAGCACTTTATGATAGCATTAAGCACTTAAGCACTTTATTTAAAATGTGATAGCATTAAGTTATTTGTGGTTTTGAACCATTCAGTCATCAATTTACTCCACAATTTGCTCAGCACTGGTAACAGATTATGACAGGAAACATAAATAAAGTAAGGACCAATGAATCTACTCTTCAGTAATAACATTATCTTTATTCATGGGCTTTGGCTTCCTCTCCGTGTTAAGATCAATTCTGGTGAGCATGTGTTTATCCAGCCAAGGTCATATAATATCAGTGTTTTGTTGAGCTTTTTTGAAAATGGCTCTGACCTCAACCTTCACCTTAACCTTCAGAACTTTGACCCCTGACCTGTGACCCAGCTTTGTCTATAACGTCATTGTGTGTTCAGTGAGCATGTCAAATAAGACGGAGCAGTAAAAGTGCAGCTGTTTAATGGGCTACTCCACTAGGCTGAGCTTGTGTCCTTTTGGTCTGATATCTTCTTTTATTTTCCTTTTTCCCTCCCTTATTCACATCCTCTCTCCACCTTTGGCTCCCCCCTTTTTTTATAAAATAAAATGAGTCTAGCAGTTGGTATTTCGCTTTTGGGATGGCAGGCTTCTCCCTCATCTTCAATTATTTATGCTCCTCACTCCCCACAGCTATGGACGCTAGAACACTCACACATACACACGCGCATGCACGCAGCTTTGTGAATGCACGTGCCATGTGCTGGCAGTGATATTTTTGGGGCTTTGTTTTGGGAAGGGAAACTGGCAGTTTCAGTACAGAGAGTGCAATACACAAGTGAGAGACTATTATTGGAGATGAAGGCAAAGGGACTTCGACTCCTCGCTCGCTCCCTGTTCTTCCTTTTATAGCAGTTGTGACATAATTTTCTAGACTTTAGACCTGCTCTCACATCATCACAAGTCCAGATTCTTTTTTCCTCTCTATTCAAGCTTCTACTTTATATTTCCCTCTCTTTTATTTATTTGCCATCAAGCACTACACCTCCTTTGTCTCTCACTCTTTTTAGGTTGCCTTCTTTCTCATTCATCTTTCTTTTCTTTTCAGTCCTTTTCATTTCCATACTATTTTCATTTTCATTCATTTGCTTTTCCTCTACAACCCATTCATCTCCATATACTCTCCATCTCCCTCTGTGTGCAACTTGATGGCCCTCCCCTTTCAGTCCACCCTCACACATGTTCTCTCCCACTGTTGTCACAGTGTCTCTGCCAAGGTTAGGTAACAGTATGCCGTGTGCCCTGCTGTGCCACGGTGAATAATTCAGTCAGGAGGACACACGGCTACACTCTTATGTCAACTGAAATGACAAATTACAAAATACTGTAGAAAGAAGAAAGTGAGGCATAAAGTCAGCTGTAAGCAAGAGATTCAGGTGCCTGTAGATTTAGCTTTGCTTATAAAGAACATCAGCATAAAGGAGAAATACAGCATAAGCAGTGATTGTGCTCACAATCCACAGCAGTTGCAATACTAAATTTTCCTCCTTCATCACAGTTTGGCATTGTATGACATATCAACAACTAATAATTTAATGCATCTGAATTTGTCGCCATGTGCCAGTGCAGTACTTCATTTAAAATCCTGCCAAACAGTGGGATGGCATATGTGCTGTTTTAAGCAGCGAGGTACAAAATACTCAGTCTGGGGTGTCTTGTCGCTATGGAGGTGGGAGATTGTGGGAAGAAAAGCATGTGTAGGGAGAGAAGATGAGTCAGTAGGACAGAGGAAGGGCAGCAGGAAAAGAGTGGAGGAAAAATTAGACTAAAAAGGGAATCAAGGTGAATTACATTGAGTTAATGAACAAAACACCCAGAAAAGGCCAGAGGAACTGAGTGGAGGGGGTGATGAGAAAGGAGCAAATAAAGGATGTGTGAATGAGTGAGTGAGATAGGAATCTACAAAGGAGTCCTGGTGTGAGTCATCTAGCCAGAGAGAAATGGGTCACCATGGACACGGCCACTGACCTTGCACTGATGCCCAATCTATTGATCCCATTAAAGCTATACCTTTGTGTTTCTTTTACTCTTTCTTTGTGGATGCTTTCCTGTCCAGCTGTATTAATCTTGATGAGATCAACAACTCTGCATCCATCTTTGCTGCTCTCTCTTGCTGTGGTGTTTTCTGTAGCTGCCTGGCTCTATGTGCTCCTATTTTAGCATCTGTTTGGTCCTTTTAATGGTTGATTGTGTGCGGTTTTTAGTTTAAGTGCCACAAATGGCAACCATTATGCAAATAATGATTAAATACATGGTGAGGAAATAACACCATTAGATAACCTAATAAATACAAATGTTTTAAGCCAGACATAACTGAAAAAGTATCTCTGTGTTTGAAAGCATTGCAGCCTTGATGTCTCCTGCAACTTGTTTCTTTTACACACACACACACACACACACACACACACACACACACACATATATGTGTATTCTTTTTGCTGGTTCAGTCAAGGTTTTCTGTCCTTTCTCCTCCTCTGTCAGACAGTAGGTTTGCGATATTCATTTCTTGCTAATTGGGCTCACTGCAGAGAGCGTCTCTAGATCAAGTAAAGGCCATCAACAAATTACGTTGATTATGTGGGTTTAGATGTATATATTTGTGTCCACAGAAGAGAAGTACTGTCCAAATACTCACTTGTGAGATCCTTTACAATTAGCCCCATTTGTGCTAATGCAAAAGGTTATCAACCTACTCATGTAAACACTTACAACCATAAGTATTCTTGTTTAAACTATTTAGTTACTTTCATGGAAGGTGTCCTCTGTGGCGAAGCTTTACCTTACTATGCTGAGACTTCATTAGAGGTTGATTAATGCTCCTTGAACAATGAGCTATTCATTTCCAATTAGCATGATGCATGCAGACCATCACAAATGTACAACCTTCCTCTTATGTTTCCCAGTCTCCCCCTAATATCAGTTTCTTTCTTCCTTTCCGTCTCTCATTTAAACACACTTTTCATGGATGCTTCTTGCATGGCAACTGCACACTTTGACAGGAGTGTTGCCATGGGAGAGCTTTTTAACAACTGTGGTTGTGGCTGCCCAGTATTATTTATTAATTGGATCTTCACCTCTTTGAGGATAGAGCTTAGCTCTGTTCTCTGTTACCTAGTGAGATTTAATGCTAATTTTCATATGTTACTTATGGGAATTTAGAAGGGTTTCATTTGTATTATGCCCATACAGCTGTAGATAATGTGTGTTCTCTGTTTGCATGGTGGATCTCTTATCCTTATTTAATGGATAATTTTTGATGGTCATGGTTTTCAGAGCACCTGCAAGCAAAATTAAATAAACTCCCTTTGATCTGATCCTGTGTCACCAGACGGCAGACACAACACTATGCATATGCACAAGAGACACCTATGCACGCCTACAAATGCACGCCTTTAGGACACTAGATACATGCTCATAACTAGACAAATTCATATAAACAAATCTGGTTTAGTCCATGCAGTTGTTTGCTTCCAAAAATTTATAGAGATGAATTATCTCAGCTCTGTAGTCTGTATCAAATATAGAGGTTGGTATTGCACCCGAGAGCCCCAAGCTATCGGTCCAGCACACATTCACCTTGACACATCCCATCATTCAAAATCAGAAGCACTCAAAGCTCTATTTGCAGGCAATTTTATGCATTTTTGATCTGAAACTTGAACAAGCTCCTTTTCTCTCCATGCTGGCTTTCAATAAATTCAGATGATTTCCCGTGTCATTAAATGCTGAATTTGACTTGCAAATGGCCTCCTTGTGCTATCTATGAAGACGAGATGAATGCACAGTAGACACACACACATTCATATACCCAGACCAACAGAGGCAGACAGACGGCACTTACATAGCTCATGTTTAATTAAGCGATTTGTCTGTGAGAGAGAGGGATGGGATGGGTGCAGTGTAACCCCAAAGTGTGTTTTCTTCTATAAACTTTTCCTTTCACCACTCAATATCCTGTGGCCCTATAGGGGGCAGTACGTATTAGTGGCCTCTTTTGTCCTCTGCCAGCAGGACCAAAGTAAACATCCTCTTGGATTATCTCTTTCATTCTTTATCTCACTCTCTTCCTCCTTTCAACCCCCCCTTTCTTCACCCTCTCACCCACCTTCTCATCTTCTTTCACACTCACTCCATCTTGATTCTGTCTCTTTTTTCTGTCTCAGAGATGAAAGCCTCCCCACAGCTCCTTTCACTCCTCCTGAAGCGGCCCAAATGAGGTAGCTTATCTGATGAACCCCCACCCCTGCCCCCTTCTTCAGAGAAACACACACACACACACATATATATGTATATACACAGCTGAAACGAGTACCATTCTGCCTGTGTACACATGCAGTTATAAACATATGCAGAGATGGATAATAAGTGAAACACCCACACAGACACACATAAGGTGTGCCTGGAGGCATGGCAGGCCTGGTGGGAGATCCGGGGGCCTGGCATTGTGGTATGAAGGTCCCAAAGGGTGTTGGGTTGACTGTGATGTTGACAGTGAGGTTATTGGGCTCCACACAACATCGTCTTCTGGTCTGCTCTGCAGGGGGCATGAGGGAGTGCATGCATATGACAGCTTTTATTAAACAGTAATCCCAACAGCTGTTGTTTAGCTACACATTTACCCCTTCCCCCAATTCTCTTTCTACAGCCTTTCTTTTCCTTCTTTTTTTTTTCTCAGGTGTATTGTCTGTTGTCCTTGCCAGAGTAGATCATTGAGACTTCTTAGTAATGTTGCCTTGCACATACATTTATTCACCATCAAGGAAATGCAAATACCTAATGCACAATGTTCATATATTGTCATGTTGTCACTATATTTAGTGGCTCCATATTGTAGTGGTCCTCAGTTTGTTTCCAGGAGGAGACACAAATCCCTTTGGGGTTGCATCGGAAAGGGCATCCGGTGTAAAAAATCTCCTTGCTCCTTGCTGTGGCGACTCCTTGTGAGTAAAGGAACAGATGAAAGTAGCTTTTTTCAGTGTTGTCACTATATTTACATTTTTACTTTACCTAAATAATTCTAAAAGTTAAAGCAACACAAAGCCTTTGGTTAAGAGTAAGGAAAAATGGTCTTCATTGAAAAAGTCAGTGCTGACTTTAAGCACAAATACAGCAGTGTTTCCCTAACCAAATGCTTTTGTTAATTTGTTTGTTTGTTTGTTTTTAGCTTAAAGGGAAATCCACATTGAAATTATCTCATGTGAGCTTCATGAAAACATGATCTACGCAGACAGCTGTTTAAACTAAACTAATTTACTGCTGTTTGTATGTTGTGGTCTTTTAATGGTAAACGGACAGCTGCTTTTGCAAAACAGCAGTCAATAGAGGCTGATGTGGATTAAGCGGGTGGGATGCTTTGGTTGCACTTAAACGAGATTTTCGTTTCACTTTTAATGTGGATTGGGCAAGATGTGAACCACTAACATTTAACTCTACATTGTGTGTAGCAAAGCAAGCATAATTTTTTAGTAAATCTTCAATTACACAAGTACATACAGATGAATCCTTCCGTCCTGGCGAATCCTGTCAAGCGTTTCCAGTTTGGTTTTGGATAGATGTTCTGTAGCAACTTTGATGGGCCACTCAAGGATTGTTAGAGGTTTGTTCTGAAGTCACTTCTGAAATGTTGTTGTGGCCCAGTGGTTTGGTGCATTGCTGTGACAAAAAGGTGAAACTTTGCCCACCAGCTTTTCTTGTATGAGTAGTCTCCCTGTGTCTGCTGCTCAGAAGCATCCCAATAGCACAATGCTACTTCCACCGTGTTTCACTGTAGGGATATTATGAGCCAGATAAAGACCGATGCCTGGCATTAAGTGGACAGTGACAGTGCTGGGCAATTAGCCCAAAGAATCTTTTTCTTCATGCTCTCCTTTAAAAACTGGTTTGGCAAACTCAATGCAAGCTTTCATGTGCCTTTTTCTCAGAGTGGCTTCTGTCTAGCTACTGTGCTAAAAAAGCTTGTCTGATGAAGTGCTCCTGAGTTGCCTGAAATCCTTTCAGAGGACTTCTAAAGCTATGTTAGAGTGACTGTTGGGTCCCAAGGTCCTTCTTTCTCAGTTACTCCGTTTGGCTGGATGACCAACTAAGAAAAAATTCCTAGAGTGTTCAAACTTTTTCTATTTCAAAAAACATTGAGGGCACTGTGCTCCCGGGAACACTCAAAGCTCACAGAAATGGCTTTATAACCTTACGCTATCTTAACACAGTTTTACTGTAGTGATGTTTCTTGGCTCTTTGGCTTCCTTCATGGCTTTACTTGGTTTTTGTCTTGATGTCAGGTTGAATTGTAGCTCATTATATACACAGATTAGGGGCGATATGACCACAAATTATATGTGTTTATTAATTTTTTTGGAGAGGGTAGGGGGTACAGTAATGGTATTAAATTATGATATTACAAAACTGAAAGCTTTATTGCTAACATAAGGCAATTTAAGTGTGTACTGGCTCCTGTTTTTCCTTCAACCCATTTACATTTAGTTCTGATACACCATTCATTTCTTTTCAGAGAGTAAGACGTTAGATGTATATCTCCCATGTCTATGTTCCACATGAAAATGTATGTCGTGGTAAAAATGGTATTGCCACAGCAATGTCACGACTTATACTGTCCACCCAGAACACATGTGCATGCCTTTTCTAAAGTGTGTCCAATCCACTCAGTTTGCCAAAGTGAGCTCTAATTAATTTCTGGACGCATCTCAAGGAACGTTATAAAACAATGTGTGCAAAAAGTGAAGTGACTGTATAGATGCAGAGTTTGTTTCAGGTGTGTCTTTGCCCTGTATGATGTTCAGACAGCAAGTGACACTTTTAGGTCAGCTGGTGTTCAGTGGAGATGTGTGTCTGTTTGTGTTACTACACCCTTTAATGTAGCATAAGAATTAATGAGTCAGAGTGCAAAGGATGAAAGTGCAGCTGTACCCTGACACCTGCACTCCGCTCACACACATGCAAGAAAACACGACCCCTCTACCTGCAGCTGGCTACTGATTGAGCTGTTTCCTACCCAGGGGACCCCCTCAGTGAGGGACACGTGTGTCTACCTCACTAATTATGCACCCTAACACCAGCTTGCCAGGAGTTCACCCATTTTTCCTTCCTTGCTCCTTAATAAGAAGGAAAATATGGCAGTTTCATCTGTCTCCATATATCAAACCATCCCTTCTTACTTCCCTCTGTTGGCCTCCCTCCCTTCCTGCTCCCTGTCTGTCACCCAGGAAGCGCCGTCTCACCCCAGCCCTCTCCCCCAGGCCTCTAACCTCTCCCCTGGGTAACATGTGAAGGAAGGGCCCAGGCTTTGTCTCCCTGTCTAGTCACTGACATCAACCACAAGGGAAGAGAACTTAATGATGGGTTCAGCAAATGTGCTTACTGGCTCTAACCCACATGGGTGTGGGTGCACACATGCATGGGCATACACGTGCATTTGTGTACACACACACACACACACACACACACACACACACACACTTTTTCCTTTCTCCCCCTTTCTTTCCTCTTTCTACTTCCTTCTGTCTCTCTCTCTTTCAGTGACGGGAATGACAATAGTGCCGTCTGTTCACCATATCATTAACATGTCCCCCACTGTACTCATACTGTTGGGTATATAATTAAAGGTTATTTTAATCTAATCATCATACAATTTAAGCACAATTCTAAAATCAATAAACTGCATTATTCACTCTTTAACTAACGGCTTAATATGACTACTGGATCAGAACTGACATGTGAGTTAAGAATACGCATATGCTTCTCCCTATTAGACCTAGTGTTTCATAGGAGTAAAATTAGTTTTCACAAATATCTCAAAGTCATTCAAATAAAGTCTTAAAATTCTGTATTCTGAAACATTGGGTTTAATCTTTACTAATACAAACAGGACTTTTTTATGTGTGCATAGCAGGTGTTTTAAATGGTTATTCCCATTATCTTTTATGGCAGTAGGCATAATATTTCACACCATTCTCAGCTAAAATTGTTACATTTTTCCCTTCACTGTGGAAAGTAAACACAGTAACTTGAAAAAAAAAGAGACTTTGTTTGAGGAAGATTTAGAACACATAATTGAAAATTCATTGCAGCATGTTATTCCAATTCTTCCTGAATATATTTGTTTTGTTTAAGACGATTGAGCTCAGAAAAAAATAATGAACTTACACATTGTAATTAAAACCGTATTTACTCGATTTTTCTCATGGATGCATCATTTATTCCTTGAAAGTCAGTGACATTATAATATCTCTAATTGGAAGTCTGTGCAAGATTTAAACTCCAAACTTTCAGGAGAGCAACACTGCACTGTGGTTGCCTTCACCTTAGGATGACCTACAGCAGTTTGATGAATCAGATGTTACACAACGTTTCCGCTGGAATTAAATGTTTCAAATCCAAAAAAAAAAAAATTACTCAATGATTGTTTTGTCAAGCTGTCAAATAATGTAGAACAGGAAATACAACAAATATGCATGGAAATGTAAATAAAAAATGTATCCCAGTGAAGTGGAAACTCTGACTTGAGTATTAGAATGCATGAGGTTGTGTTTGCTTGGAAAATGGCTTTCTCGAGCAGACATTCTGCTGCGAGCACTAATGAGAAATCAGACATGGCTGCTGAATGCTTTAGTCATGATGGTTTGGACAAGAGATGGACGTTGCCCTTTTCTCTACTGTGTTTGTTTGGCTGTGTGTTTGTGTGCTGTCAGCCAAAGGACTGGGTCAGTGGTGGTGAATGATAAACTGCGTACATGGAAGATTTGCAGTTGACAGAGGGTTTAGATGGGCTTGCCTTTCAGATTTAGTGTCTTTCTGCACGTCTGTGGATTTGTTTGCACTAATCGATTTTCAGTCCTCTTTTTTGTTTAGCTTTTCATGTATTTAACTGTGTTTCAAATTGGATGTTGAATACTGTCTTCAGTCGCCTGCTGTCCTCTGTCTAATTTGTATTCTTGATCACATAGTTGAGTGTAGTTTAACTATGTCACTTTTTGTGTTTTGGTCTAATTGCAGCCTGAACAGTAGTCTGCTTATTTCTCTGTGTGTGTGAGTCTGATTCTGGCCTCTGGCTCTTGTTCTCTCTACAGGCAGTCTAATGAGCACACAGACTTCTGTGGAACACACAAATACAACTGTAACTGCTAGTGCACACACGTACACTCACACACACACACAGCTTGATTGGGCTGTGCCAGTATTTCTCTCTTCAGCCTAATGAGCAATGCTGGACAACCAGTTTAACAATCATATCTCTTTTTTTCTGTTTGTCTGTTTGCACTGGAAGCTGTGAGCCAATGCTAATTCAACATTAAACTCTGTACAGCTTGAGCACTGTTTTACTGCAGTGTTCCTCAGCAGCACAGCCAAGCTGGCGAGTACAATATCTTATAGCTTTGTTAGGCTTGGTTGTCACAATAGGTGCTTGAATCCTGAAAAGGAACAGTATTGAGGAAGCTGGAATGTGGGTGGAATGGTTTTGCATCATACAGACAGCTGTGGCTTTGTAAATGTGTTGTTGTAAAAGTGTAGGATAAAAGTCAAAGCTTTTTGTTGGAAATTGAATGATGAAAGCCAGATTTCTTTGGAAATTGGGCAACTTTTATTGGAAAGGAAGCATGTGTGTTAATGTTTTTGGCTGATTTCCTCCACATATTGTGCAAACGCTTGAGCGCTGTGTCCCCAAGTGGCCTACAGTGGGCTTATGTTATGTCTCCAGATTTGTGTATTTATTTAGAAGGCAAGCCAGATTTAACGTGACAGGCAGGCTCTTCTCCATTTACTGCAGTTCTTCAACATTAAGACACCTGACCTTTAGGTATGGTCCATAGATACTTGCTTTAGTACTCTAACCAGCTTCTTCTATACGTCTCTCAATGTATGCATCATTTTAAGTCTGTTAAGTTGTGAATTAAACAGATTTTAAACAGACTAAAGATAACTGTGTGGCAGATGCAGCATCTGGATTTTCTAACAGTGTATTTCTAATGGATAAACAATTATTGTATTACTTACACTGATAATAAAACAGTGTCCCGGTGATTCATGTGTCTGTTTGCACCACAGTTTATACTTCAGTTTTTTTCTACTTTCAATAACCCCATAAAGTAGCTTTCTCCAGATTACAGGCTTACAAAACCTTATAACTGTATAAAATCAGTCATAGTTCATCTCTGTTCTTCCATCATCCCCATTTCTCTTGTTTCCCCTCTGGTATGTCCTGACATGTATTCTGTTATGTACATCAACGATTAAAAACATAAACTCACTCTTTGTTGCTCAAAACACACATATAGTCACATGCAATTAGGATTCTTTGATAACAGTTTGTCTTTGTATGTGCATCCATTTATAACTATTATCTGTTCTGTACGTTTGTATGTGTGTGCTAAGATGAATGGTATATACTAACCATAATGACAGTTTTAATCATTTGGCACACAGACACATGTGTGTTTCCCACCAGTGCTTCAGGGAGCATGTCACTTCGTCTGACCTGTGGAGTTTTGCCACCAGATGTCTCCAGCTGGCACTACTGGAGACATATGCTACATCTCCATCCTTGTGTGTGTGTGTGTGTGTGTGTGTGTGTGTGTGTCTGTCTGTCTGTCTGTGTAATTTTATGTGTGTGCGCATCTTGGCATTTTCAATAAGCACCAGTGTTTTCTTTTCTCTTATTGCCTTTGTCTTTTCATTTCCAGTCTTCTCTTTGTTGCTTCTTATTCTTTTCCATTGTTGTCTTTCTGATCATAACTTTCCCCTCCCTGTCTATGAATATTTTCTAAATAAGCAATGCCTCTCTGCATTTAAGTATCAAGACCAGTGCTGTTGTTGTGTTAAAGAAAATTGTTTGGCCCAACTCCCAGCTGCTTTGTGCCGTAACTCACCCCTAGGGGGAGGAGAAAGAGAAAGCTCTCTATAATATCCACTTATGTGAATGTTTGTGTGCACATTGCTTTTCTAGTTTTTCTTCACACAAGACAATGTATGATAGATCCAAAACTATACTTGTAAACACACAGGTATGAACACAGTGTCACATAGGAAAATGAATAAGAGTTGCTTGCAGTATAGAAGACCTTTCTGGTTTGTCATCCTCTCATTCATCATTTATAGGGCCATTTATTCTTCAGCATGCACGAGGATGTTCCTTTATTTTGTAGTTCTGAATTATTCAGTGGCTTGTTGTGATGGATGTTCATGATGATAAGTAGATAGTAACACATATGTGCACGAGCTTGCGCATGCATACTCTCAAACATTCAGCAAAGATTCCCCTTTGTGACCTGTGGGGATTCCTCTTCCGTTGTTTATCACTGTGCTGTGTCAGTATATCTCCCATGGTAGAAGATGAATCATAGACTTGCCTGATCATGTACTGTTTAGGAGCAGCACCTTTTTAGTATCCATTATTCCACAACTGAGAATCGTGTGTACACTTTTATGACTTTTGTATATTGGTGAAATCTACTCTTGTGTAGCAGTTTTTGGGGACCTTAGTTTGTGATTTTGATTCCCTCTTTGTACCTTTTTTGGTAAATTGACTATACATATATATATATATATATATATATATATATAATGCTTTTCAAGTCTTATTTACCACTCAAAGCACTTTGCACAACCAGCTACATTCACCCATTCACGCAGTGCTTTAGTCTGTGCATACAGCTGTTTATCACACACCTACTGAAGAATGCATCAGGGTAGTTTGTGGTTCAGTATCTTGCCTAAAGGACACTTTGAGCGACTGACCCTCCGATTAGTGGACGACCCGCTCTGCCTCCTGAGGCACAGCTGCCCTTCTGACGATAAGAACCAGAACAAGAAGGACTGAACTTTAAACACACACTAGTGAATCAGTTGATCTTACCAATACTTTAAAATGTAGCTGTGCATGTGTAAGTCAAAAGTAACACAGCACAAATCACAGACATTCACACCAAGTCGTAAAAGGTACATTTATGAACATACAACTGTTCACTTACACTCATTTCCTGGGGCTTCGTTTCTAGCACAGCAACAAAAAAAAAAAACAACGACAAAAAAAACCCAACCCAGATTGCAGGTGTGACCAAACCCTTTCTCCCCTCTGAAACCCACACTGTTTCCCTTATCGTCTGATGGAAAGCTGCCTGCTCTCTTGTGGTCTCAAGTGTCATCTCCTTTCCGTCGTGTTGAGACAAACAGTGATTTGTTCCATTGTGTTTGTTTACAGTTCGTTACATCATGGTACCTTTCACTGCTCTCCCCTGTTATTAGAACTGATTTGTGTTTCTCTGGTTCTGTGTAACAGAGAGATAGAATTTGAGTGCTTGTGTTTTGTGTATGCATATGTGTAACCTGTTGTGAAATCCATGAACTGAGGTAAAAAAGTCCATCCATGGCTTTTACTTTTGTGTGCTGTAGATTTGTTTGTTTGTGGTGAGTCAATTTTCTTTCTTGAGACAGGAAAGTTGTGATGGCTAGCCGATATGTAGACCTCCAGGCCCAGTGATGTGAGGATATGGAACACATCTCTGCTGTTGATGCTGCCAGTGAGGGGTTAGACACATAAGCACATCAGCTAGAACCTTTAAACTTTATTATAAACTCGCATAAACACATCTGAAATTTGCTCTGCTGGGGGTTGTTTTCACCCTTTTACTATTAAAATGTTGCTTTCCTCCTGCTTATATACAGTAGTTAAACATGACTACACTTAAAAGATGGTATACTGTAAGATCATTAATAATGAAACACACACATTCATGGACACACAAGGACCCGCTCTGCACTGATGATAACCTCCCAGTCCTAATGTATCATTCATAAGTGGAGAGACATCTGAATTTTAAATGGTTGGAATCCTCGGCCAAATTACTCAAAGTTGTAATGGTGGCATGGTTTGTTGCTGTAACTACATTTTGAACTTATGACAGAATTGGTTTTAACTTATCCAGGCTTTTTTGGACATTGTATAGTCAGAAAAGGAAGTTTTGATCCTACTTAAAATATTCTAATACAGCGCAATGATATCAACTTCGTAACCTTTGACAGCTTAGGAGTTGGATCCACAAATGTGATAATGACTTCATTAAGCATTGTAGACAGACTCAGAGACAAATTTAAGACTTTCTCAGACCCAGTCCATGCTAGCAGCTCTTTTTACCCATGGGGGTCTTTCCCACTCTCTGTTAAAGGTTGTGATATAGTCTTCGCTATTTCTGAATAGTTTAAAGAGCCAGCCTCCCTAGAGATCAATTAATAGTTTATACAAGAGAGGAGAGAGCAGTGGAATTGCCTGTCTTAGTGGTTCATGCTCTGATGTTCCACCGCCAACATTTGCTTAATTAAGCCAAAAATATCTTTAAAGATTTCATGACTAAAAACATTTTTGTTTGTGTGTTTGCAGGTTCAGAGCTGAGGTTTTTTTTTTAAATATATATTTATGTGACTTTGTAACAGAGTAAACGAGTTTCTGTCTGAACTTATGCAGTACTAATTCAGTTTAGTGAAAAGGCAAGGCTTTTTCCATAAGAAAACAAGACAACAAGGAGTGTAAATGTTTACGTACCCCTATAGGGTGTGCTTCCTAGATGTAATTATAGAGTTTGTGAAGACAAAATGTTCTCTAACTCTATAACAAAATGATAAATGCAGCAACCTGCAGACTCAAAATATACAGTAAATATAGGTCATATATAAATAACTACTTCATGATAGTATTCCTGGTAATGGCAGAAGTTCTGTAAACTGTCCTTTAGTATTAGCTCAGCACCATGGACAGTGACCAGAGAGGCCCCTCAGACTGATATCAGCAGTACCACGGACAGCAGTTAAGGAACTAAGGTCACATTTTTTTGTACATTAGACCTGTGCATTTCAGAGAAACACTCATAATAACTGTCCAGATTTTTCCTGTGCTAGTCTAAGGACCCAGCTGCAAGTCTAGTTTACTGTTTGTCAAAATAAATGAAATGCTCACAGTCCCCGTAGTTCTGAAAACATAATTGAATTTGCCACAATTATTTGGCCGAAAGGTTCGAATTGGTTACAGCAGTTGGCTCTTGTTTTATTCCTTGTGGGTCGCTATAATCTCTTTAATAACATGAATTTATTGAAGAAAGTGCTCCACGAGCAATGCACTGGTTCTGTCAAGGATCAGTGAATGCTGGCACTGCAGAGGTAGTGGTAGTTGTAGAGTGCACTGTAAAGCAGACAGAAGACCACAGAGTGCAGATATAAACATACAAGTCATGATAGTTTGGCTTCTTCCAGAGGGAAAGAGAGGTTGGCAAAGCAACTAATATAGTCAGGGAAAGGAGTCATGTCACTGAGTCAAATGATAAAGTGAAATAAACAGTTGTTATACCTGCTTATTTAATGGTTTATATCTGTCTTTACTGCAAAAAAACCCAACAAAAAACAACAAAAAACCCTTTATAACCTTTGTCACAAATTCTTCAGCATTTATCATATTGCAGATTAGTTATTCAAATTGAGTTAGATATAACACACCTTGTCATATTTCCTGTTAACCTTTGCACATGATTATGTTATGTTGCTTGTTTACAAGTGCAAGTGTATGTTTTTATGCTACATATAGAGTGTCGTGCAAAAGTACAGTGAGGATGTTTGTAAAAACAATGCTTTGAATAATTTGTAGTTATTAATGTAGTAAATACACAATAGACAAAGCATGGCAAAAAGAAAAAAAAAACAATAAATCAAGTTAATATTTAAAGTGATCACAACCCTGGAGGGTGTTTGACTTGCTTTTGTGATCCCAGACGGACTTGCTAAAGGGACCATGTGAAGCTCATAACATCTGTCGCATACCATCTTGTTGTCGAAGACAGGTCATTATGGGCTTGGATTTATGATTGTGGTCATTGTCTCATGCCGCAGAATTAATTTGGGAAAGATCAGATTGGTGTTGCATGGTTGCTTATTTTTTTAGAGCCTATTACCTTCGGACAATAGTGTACATGTCGGTTAGCAAAATAATATTTTTTTCTAATATTAAAAATATATAGGCCTATAGTAGATCCAAATCACCTTTTTCTATTTAAAATGCTTTGGCATGACTTTGCGTTAATGCATCTTCACATGGTGAAGACAGATAGCAAGAGAGGACAATGTACTGTGAGCAACATCATATACTGTATTTTTACTGTTATCAACTACAGGAAAAACTGCCCCAGTTTATAGCGTTTGATTTTATTTATGTGCAAATTTTAATTATTTGTTGCTTGGTATGGCATTGTGTCACCATATATTAGATTTTATACACAATTAATTGTATCTAAGGCATGTGTAATTGCGCACGGAAAATCTCCAGAGAGGCAGCATACACCTGCTTTTCTCTCATTAACTCCATGCTGAATGCTATTCTTCAGCACCACTGCTTATGGCTTAAGCTGGCCACATGTGCCCAGAGATGGATCAGGAGGTAAACTCAAATCCCAGCAGGCGTCTTTGACCCCTACTTCCACAGACATCAGTACAGTGCCAGTTGCTCACCTGCTGCTTCACCTCTGACACAAACACCTGGGAAAAAGATGCTGAACACTTGGACCATAGGAAGCTGTTAATGCTGTGATAAATTTGTTTTCCTCATTTCCCTGTTCTTGGGAAAAAGACTGCCATTCCTGTTTGCAACCTCCACAAACTCTCTTTATTGGTTTCCAAGGCTCCATTCTTTCTCCTGTTCTCTTTCTGGCTCTGTCTGTTCCAAGGAGAAAACACACTAGTGGTTTTGACTAGTCTTAGACAAAGTCAGAAATGGTATGCCCATGTAATAGTCTGAAATAATCAACTTGGGTTTGGTTAATCAAAAGATATGCAGTTCATTTCCTTGTCTTAACCCTGATGGCAAGTTCTTTGTGTTCACTGGAGAAGTACACTGGCTGGAAAGATCTGATATGTATTTTCATCATACTTACAAGGGATGTAATATTCCTTTCATAAGGGGGTGGTATTATTAAAACATGAATAGATTGAGTAACCTTGAGACTCTGACTCCAACACTTCATGCTCTCTTCACCGTTGCCATGGTGATGCTGCAGCAGCGCCTTGCAGTGTACGAGTGTTTTTCTCTCAACCTCGGTGCAGTTTTCATTCCAGTGGTTTTTGTTTTCTCTGAAACTTTCCACCTGCATGGAGATGACCCAACTGCTTGTGCAGCCACTGCAGAGAGAGATAGATAAAACTGTGATAGAATATATTTGGATATGCCCACAAGTCCCTATCAATGCATATATGCAATATAAAATATAGTGAGATTGCCAGAGAAATAACCACAATTGAGTGTGTGACTATCAACATGACTTTGTGTGAAGCGTCACCTCTCACTTGCCAATCTGTCTACAGAGATAACACTTATACATTCTGTATGTGTGCACACAGTTTAAAGTTTGATAGGTAGATCTGTATCACTGCTTGATGGGAGCCACCAGTGCCACATGTTTATATAATCAGTTACAGCATTTCATGACATGTATTTGGGCATCCATTTTCCAGAGAGGCCTAAGAGTCATACATTGTACTCAGTTTACTTTAAAACTAGCACATGGCGTTTATTGCATTTTAGTCTTTTATTAGTCTCTTGTATCTACTATCCAACATAACACAAACACAAAATAAGGATTATATAACCTCATCGGACCGCCATTCTTTTTTTTCATGCTTATATACTGACTTCCATTGATCTTGGCTATCTCGACAACCTCTTTTCTGATCTACTTCAAACTTGATGGGTGTATTGCTAGGGACACAAACATTGCTGAATTTTAGGATGAGGGGTGGTCTCATTTTCGGGGTCTTTTCCCTGTTGCTAGGCAATCACTTGCAGTCATCTGGCAGAGCCTGTCACCCCTGGTGCTAGCCATCATCATCAAAAGTAACATCACTGTCTCTTTTGCTGTGGCGTCCTATGTGACCAATGATGTCACAGAACTAAAAGGAAGAATTAAGGCAGAATTAGGTCAGTCACTGAGAAGATAAATGTCCATGATTGTCACAAAAATCTTAGAGAATTTGTTTTTTGTTTAATGCTGTTATGTAAGAGTAATTAAAGATTTTAGATTTAGAACAGTGACCAACAGTAGCATTTTCCCATGCTACTGCATGGCACTGCACTTGTTGCCCAAAAGGCAGTTTCTGGCTTTTATTTCCATCTGTCTTTGACCACGCTAACAATATTCAGCAGGAATGGCAACACCTGTCAACTGGCAATAGAGAACAGGTGCCGTTGCACCATAGGAGAGCAGCTGAGTCACTATCACTGACTTACACACACGGACACAGTGGTTTCTTCTTGGAAAGAATGTTAATCAAACATGACTCATTTCCTTTTATAACATTGTCATGGGTTTGATATATTTTGACATCTTTTTTGTCGGTATCACCTTAAAATGAAACCTTCTTAGCTTTTTGACTCAGATTAGATCTTTTACATCACGGATGATGAAAAAAAAAAGGTTGCTTCATGTGTCAATGATATACATCTAATTTTGACACCTTATTTTGTTGCATTATTGCAGTGTTTGTGCTGTATTTTTCTGGAGATCGCTGAATTATAATTCAAGTGTTGCCAGCACTATTACGTGTAACCCTGGACTTTCTGTAGTGAACTGAAGAGTCTGTCACCCAGGGTTATCATCACACTCTTGCATTGCAGAAAATTGTTATTCCAAGTAGATGTGTGGAAAACTCAGGTGTTATTAATGAAGTTCCTATAGGGTGAAATACTACAGTTGTAGGAGAGAAAATGTTCAAGGATTCTTTATAAAACTGTGTAAACTCACTGGACCTAAGTTTACACTCACCATACTCCACTCTCTTCTCAGCATTTCTGTATTGGATAACCTCAGGGGTTTATGTGGTCTTGAGCTCAGCAACTTAGGCCTGTGTCTAACCACACTCTACAGCAGCTCGCACTGTGTCTGTCTCTGCTGCAGTTATAGCTAAGCCTCAACCCTAGGGAGCCTCTCTCCAAGCTACCTGAAAAACAGCAGCAAAGGAAACATTTGGACACAACATGAACTGCATCCTCTACTGGTTTATATTTCACCCACTCTACTCTCTGCTACTAATTCCCACCTCTATTCTTCCATTTTTAAAATATATTATTCATGCCCCATTCCTGCATTTTCCCCACAAATTCTATGCTTGGCATGTTACTTCTGGTTTGTTTCCTTTTAATCCCCTCCTTTCTCCATATATCCTCACTTATTTCCTCCAAACTCTCCTTCCATTTTTGCCTCCCCTTTACCTCTTCCTTACACCCCCTCAACTCCCTCCCCTTCTGTTTCCTGCTGTATCCCAGCCAAGCTCCTGCTCCCTACTACGTATCTTTACCCGGGCAGCGCTGCCAACAATTAGAACACATTACTGCCAATTGTGCCACCTGCGGCCCCCTGAAAGGCAGAAAAAGAGGAGAGGAGGGGACGGCACTCTGCCAGTGGAGGTGGGGTGGGTGCGTATGTGTTGGGGAGGTGGAGTGCTTTACAGCTTTCTGGATACTGCCACAAAGCGCAGTGTTTAATTACCAATAAGCACGGTTTAATCAGGGGCCTGAATGCTGCCGGATAGACAGACTGCAACTGTCGTCGTCTTTGTGGGGGGGGTGTTTGGGTATGTAGAAATGGTAACAGTGCATGTGTGTGTGTTTGTGTGAGAGAGAGCAGAGGTTTATGGTTAAGTTGCTTGGTTGTGGAAGAATGAGTTGAAGGCTTTAATAGCTGGAGGAGGTGGTAATTGCATGAGGGGTTCATTATTGTTTTGAAAATAGTTTGGTGGTTGCAGAAATGAGATAGTGGGGAGAGAAACATTGTGTGTGCATGTATTCACACCTGCGTTTTGGCCAAGGACTGGCTCAAATCACGATGAATTGAATGTGTTGTGTGCAGCCTGAATGAAAGCAGCCTTTTTTTTCAGGTCTTGTGGAGAAAACGAAGAGGTGTTTGTGAGGAGATTTAGCCCAGAGCCAAAACCAATTCACAAGCACTCCACACTGGAGAGGGGTCGTCTTACCCCCCCAACCTGCCCTCGAGATGACAGGCCTGAGCCTCCTGCTCACACAAGCACACACATCCACATTTGATAGACAAGCATGATAGACAGTTGTATACTGTAACCGGCGGTGCTTGTGTAAAATATGAAAACACACTTCTGTATACACAGACACACTGTGTGCCAAGTTAGTATTGGAGTTGTAGTGTTTTTTCAGTGCAGGCTGAAACCAGTGGCCAGATGAGAATGTAATCCTCCATTGTGTTTTAAATGGATCAACCTGAGAGCTTAGTGAAGGCCGGGGACTCTGCAAGCGAACACACACACACACACACACACACACACACACACATACAAACAGCTACTTGTATCCATTGTTATGACTGTATTGTGTGGATATTTCAACACTGTTTTTTTTCTTTTTGTGTGTGTGTGTGTATGTGTGTGTTATCTTGCAGTAAGAGAGCTACAGCTGGTCCATAGGACTTGATTTGCCTTCCAGAAGTGCCCCGCGTGTCTGTGTGTTGTGTATAGAGCAAGTGCATCCCAGATGTTACACACACATTACCCTCCCCAATGAATAAATGATGCTGTGCCACACTGCTGTGACCGACCTCCCTCACAAACACACTCCTATTTACACCACACTGCAGACACCACCACACACATGAAAGCACACAGGGAAACGTGCATGTTTTCGCAGATTAGACGCACACTCCTGTGTGACTCCTTCACTTTGGTCATTGAAGTCATGAAGAGCAGCTGTTTTTCTGAGGTCCTCCTCTGCAGTCAGTTGCAGGCAGTTTTCATTCACCTCGCTCTGTCTCTACTCTTTCCATCCCTCTGTCCTTCTAACTCCTGAGTCGCTCCCGCCCCTCTCACTTATAGTCTTCTCTAGAGTCTCGGTGAGTAATTGCTCAGGGCTTCAGAGAGATGGAGGGATGGAAAGAAAAAGAGAGGGGGTGTATGAGAGCACATATACTAGTGCACGAGAAACAGAGCAGGAGTGAGGGGAGGCTGAAAAGAGTAGGATTGAATGCATGTATCAGTGTGTGCGCATGGGTTTGTGCACCTTAGAGGGTATATATGGGTGGATGAGAGGAGAGAGAGATTGTGTGTAAGACACAAGGGGATCATTGATCTGCTGAAAGTGCAATGTGTGTGCTGAATTAGAGGAGCAGGCACAGGACTTTGAGCTTGTAAAACACTCCCACAGTTATAGCTCTTAGGACTCTCTGTCTCTCACTCACACATGGTTATAAACATGCGCACTCATATACACTGATCTATATTTGGGTGTTACTTACACTGTCCAGACTGAGTGAAAGTGCTTTTATTTATGCCTTACCTGTGAGAATGAGATTATGGAGAAATATCAGCAACTTTATTTAGACTGTGAAAACCTGCTTGTTGGGAAAATGGAAAATTATTGTAACCTCTCCTTGCCTTGGAACAAATGAGTCAGCCAATAACTAAATAATTTTGCTAATCAACTTTTAGTTTACATAGTGAGCAGCACATTTGGCAAACACGGAAAACAAATTGGCAATAACAAAAACACGCAAAATTAGAGACATTCATCTTAGAAACAATCCAAATTAAAATCCTGAAAAGTCATTGTGTTGAAACCACTTCATAGTAATCAGCCTAAACAATGTTACAATTCAAACAGCATGACTGACTGATTGAATAAATGAACTTCCTTCATCATTCAGCCCTCAGCCTAGGCATGTTACTAGTGAGACTGAACGGAGCTGTGCAGCTCCTAATGGACACGATCTGTCTGACATGCATGTGCAATCAATATTAATTCTCTTATCTGGGACCCAAGCTCCATCCCATTGTTCAGCCATTCAGTCACATGTCACCTGTTTCAGCCTGATTGCAAGCCTAAGATGCCAGATTAGCTTGGTGACCAGTAGGAAGATAGCAAAGCAATTGGAGCTTATCTGTGGTGCAATATAGTGCAAGTGCTCGACAGCAGAGGAAGGCTCTGATTTTGGAAAATGATTTTGTAAGGTTTCATTCATTCATTCATTCATAATGGTAACAGTGATGAAGATTATCCGCTTGTTAAGTGACGACGTATCCCTTTTTCCAGATCCAAGTGTCTACTGTCTTTTTATCGTATTTCAATGCATTGCATCTTGTTTTATTTAATAGAAAGAAGCCCCCCCAAAAATAATCACTGGTCATTCTTGGCCTCTCCAGCTTTTTATTGTGGTATTTGTCTGTAGCACATCTTTAAGCTAAGTTTTTAAAACCGGTGCACACTACAGCCCATGGGCTCACAGTGACACCTAATATTTGAATGCTTCAGAAAAGAATCGCTCTCGGGCCGACTAAGATTTCAGTGTGGACATAAAGCTTAAGATCAGGACTTTTTCATAGCGAGTAACCCAAACCATGTAGCAACATATTAATGATTAACCTCGTGTTGTGTTGTGTGTAGACATTTGGTCTGTTTTCTGTGTCTTCTTCTTCCTGTCATATGATGATGTTTGTCTCTGCCCATCAGGGCATCCAACATGAACTTTTATTGAGAACAATTTAACCCTCGTCCTCCATTTTCCCTGTGCTAATGTGCTTATATTAGCCTAACCCTAGCTCTGTAGTTAGCCACCAGGTAGCACATCATTATATACTTAACACAAAAAGTAAGGAAATTTGCGTTTGGTCGATTATTTCTTTGTTGTAACAATGCTTCTTGGCAAAAAAATCTCATACCATTGGAAAGCCTGTTTATTTCCCTTTAAATGGTGCCACATTTGTAAGGAAAATGCATTTGCGGGTTGAACAGCAGAGTTGAGGATGTGGGTTGCGCCCATGAAGAACTTGCCAAATTTTCTCTGCTAACGCCAAACAGTTTATTCTGCTATTGACTCTTGTTTGGTGTCGTTTGGATTGGATGATTGAAGTCTGAAGAAACAAGACATATTGGCAATTCAACAATTTATTCATTTAACAAGCAGGGGCCTCAGTAGCATGTGGAAGAACCATACACAGCCGCAACAGCCTGGCACCTCCTCCTCATGCTGGTCACCAGCAGATTTGGCAAGTTCT
>VUQI01025297.1:0-23342 GCA_015106735.1 Paratilapia polleni | reverse complement strand
AGTGTGTGTGTGTGTTCATGTACCTCTGTGTGACAGTGTGTGTGTGTGTGTGTGTGTGTGTCCCTTTCAGCTGCAACATCCAAAAGAAAACCGAGGCCCAAACTTATTAAGTGCTGAAAATGAGGATTGTGCACTGAATGGAGATCCCATGGCGCATGTCCACAAAGACTTGATGGCAAATAGCCTTGCTTCAGAAGCGGTTCAGTGTGAAGGGGCAGACAGAACCACTTCAACTAGATCAATAATACTCGAGGAAAGGCTAGATTCTTATAGTGAGCGCCGTTTGCCTAAGGAGCAAGAAATCAAAGAAAACCTAACCTTCCGTGACATTCTGCCTCTCGTCCTTGTCTCTTCTTTAATAATTTAACAAGTGCTGAATTTTGATTAGCCATATTAAGAACCTCAAATGAGAGAGATCACTGGTTTAATAAGCTCAAACTCTCATTACTCGCCGTCGTGAAAAATTGCCGTACTGCTTCTGTCGCATGGAAAGGTGTGAGAAGACCACCGGGGTCCCCAAAGCATCCTTGTAGATATTTGATAATAAATGAGCTTCACTGCCTGTTGTTTTGCCAACTGTTTCACTCAGTGCACACGCTCAGCTCATATGTTACAGACTATGACAAGCACATGACTATATTTAAATTCTGCTACAGTATCAGTTCACGCTGAGGAAGCGTTCCAGACCAGCTAGCACTAGAGAGATTTTAAAAAAAATAAAATAAAAAATACACAGCTACATCCTCACTATCTCCGTCTGTCTCTCTCGAGGGAAGGGGTGTAATCATGTCACTGATGGATAACTGACAGCACAGCTTGCACAACATCCCTCTCACACAGTTTCTCTTTTTGTTGCAGGCTGAACCACGGAGGCAACATTCCAAACGTCAACAACGTGTGCTCTATAATTTTGCTTTTTCTGTTTTTTTTTTTTCTTCTTCTCTGTAATTGCCTGTCACTGTCTTTATAGCATAAAATAGAGAGCATCAGCTTGTATTTTTTTAACCTCACTGCCGTGAGCCCGTTGGCAAAAAAACTAAAATAAAAAATTAAAAAATACTCATGTCCAAAGCTGTAGCTCCTTTTAGACATGCATTCCTTTCCATTAAGCTGACAGCATCGGATGTGTCATACAGTAAAATGCTAATTTTGCTGTAAAAGTCACTATGACACGTAAATGTTACAAGGTCAGAAATGGTAACAATGAGGTATCACTTTCAACAGTTGCGTTAAGAGATGTGTGTAATCAGTTCAGTTTCTAATTTGCCACAAAATGAACACATTTGTTAATGCTGCATTTCTGCTTTTCCTTAGCTAGGAGAGAGATCTCTCTCAGAACCTGCATGTGAGGAGCAGGGGCAGCTGCAACATTAAACACAGTGATCTCAATCTTCACTACACAATACTGGTCGCAACAAGTGCAACATATCTTCTGTGCATATAGTCAAAACTGCACGCATACTGTGGCTCTCAGAGCGGATATAAAAGATGGATTCACCCTCTGTGGTCTGACTTGCATTCTTTCTGATGAAATCCAGTTGTATAGAAGTTTATGAGAAAACAACCCTACTTCCCATTTGGTTAAAGGGTTTATTTCTCAGCTGCTAGTTTCAAGTCTTATTTAATACAGCTCGATGTTCATTTTGTATTTTTATTTATTTATTTTTTTTTTGAGCCCAACCGATTTATTGGTGGCCCAGCATGTTCAGACCTAATGTTCAGAGCTCAAGGTTACATCCTCCGTCTCTTATTTTGATACAATCAACAAAACCGGGACATGCAGTTTACAATCATGACAAGAAAAAGCAGCAAATTATCACAATGGAGAAGCTGCCACCAGAGAACATTTTGGTATTTGTGCTTGATAAACGCCTGCAATTATTTATCGATTATCAAAAAAAAAAAAATTACTGGATAATTGCCATTTCCCACAAGTAAGCAGCAGGTATGAGTTTGTTGAAGCACTTGGGGGTTTGCAAAAGCCGTAATTTGTGAAATAAACATCACTGCGTTTGAGAGGTGTGGATTTACAGCCATTTTTCTCATTTATGAAGCACCATCTGTTTCAGGGCACAGAAAGCTACACAACACCCTAAAGATATGGCCCCCTGTCTCTTTGACCTTCAATGGGGCGTAGAGGTCTTTCAGAGAGAACCAATCTTAAAAGAAGGTCCATTTGTGGACAGAAAGACTTGGGACAAAGGTTTCATTTTCTGGCAATGTTCCCCAAAGGCTCTGTCTGCAGTTCAGCTGAACTAGGCCAGTCTAGTCTCTTTTGTTTTTAATAAGTGATCCACTCTCTATGGATTCTTATCTTCAAGTTCCATAAGAAACGTTGTCTAAAGTCTAACACATTTATTAGTTTTATGATGGAGAAGACTCTGCAATATTGTTTGATATTAATATAACACTGAATCGATGCATGGCCTTGCCTTGGAATGGGAAATTAGTCTCAAGAATAGCAGACCAATTTATTCTCATGCTTGCTACGACATCTTCACTGTGCAACATTAAAATAAAAAAATAAAAAAAACACTTTATAACACTTCCTTTAAAAAACAAACAAAAAGACTTAAAAGTAGTTATCCACATCCAACAGATAACTGCAAACTTGTTACATTTTCTACAATATTATCTTAACATAACAATTTGTTGGTTATTCAATCAAGCCATTTCATTTTTCAACCAAAAATACTGGTTGCAGAGTCTTAAAATGTGACTGGTTGTTCTTTATCTTTCTTATGTAAGAGTCAGTTCTGGATGACACAGGCAAATTAAAGTCCTCACAGTTGGCTATAAGAGGTCGTAAAAGGTAGGTTTTCCCTTTTTTAACATTTCGTTCACTAAACAAATTATTAAATGAGAAAATAATTAATAAAAAAAAAAATCTTTGCATTACCAAGGCTGTGGGCCGCACTGCAGCATCCTCAGCACCCCAACAGGTGCAGTGAATTTCGGATTTCTTAATGAATCGTTGAAAAATAGCAAAACCTGGCGCATCATCAGAATCAACAAGCTGCTCCTACAGTACTCATGATGACAGCCCAAGTATGTTAGTCATTTCTTTGCTGGCAAGACAGCAGAAGGCTCATGTTTATTAACAACTAACAACTGGATATTAATGACATGATGAAAAGTTTCACGATGAATCCTGAAAACATACTTTTTGGAGTATCAGCAATAATAAGTAAGACCAGTTTTTTCTTCCTGCTGTGCCATCATACAGGCAGCGTGTAAGTGTTATTTGATGATCAGATGACTTTGCTTTGCTTGTGAATATAACGGTGCTCTGATCATCATGATATTTTGTAAATGCTTCTTTTATAACTGCCAGTGGAGAGCTGCTACTGGACAACATTTGTGCAGACTGTGGTATGCTTGTTATCAGTTCATCATTGGTTTTGCCAGGAAGTAACAGTGTTGCTCTGGTGCTCTGGTGTCTTTGATTTGATAGTAAATTAGTGTCAATGGTTGCATTTTTATCACTGACGTCAACGGTGTATATCTGGCTTTCCTCCGAGTTGCTGGACGGGTGCCTACCTTCTAATTTCTGTATGTTTTCTTAGATGATTGTGCTTTCAAAGACCAATATTTTTTTAGTATTAAGTATTTGACTTCATGCTCTTTTTTTATTTTGCTGGTTCAAACTAGCTTGCTGACATCTTCAGATATCTTCTTTTGTCCGAAATGCATCAATTCAGTTTACAATAGCACGACACAAAGAACATGATTGGAGTAATTATTTCTTGAAGACAGCTTTAATGATTCCGTCAGTGATGTGTCACAGCACTCATCTAACGTTACCACATTTGTCAAAATAGTCACATTTTCTGTTGCCCATCTAATGATCTAATCAAGGGATTATTTAGCTGCACATCTGACATTTTTGGTTAAAAAGAGGATCTCATAAACCAGACTAAAATAAAAATAGACAAAAACCCCCTCACATTTACCCAGCCATCATTGAGCAGAACCATGTTTGTCACTTGAGGGCAAAACAAGCCTGTGCTCTGCTAAGGAGGAGGATGGACAGAAAATGGAGAATTATGTAGAGTGTGCAACACACAGTATTATTAGTCTGAGTCTATTAGGCCTAATGGCTCCCCTCCTTCACCTCAGCAGCATGGAAACATTTTTTTAGGCCACTGTGCTTCAAAACCAACAAAAGCATTAATGCTTGGCAAACAAAATACCCAATCGAAGAATTCATGATAATTCTGAATTTTATTCGGGAACAACAGGAACAACTCTACAGTGTACGCAAGAGGTTTTTAAAATATAAGAATGCAAAGATGATGGGCTGACCTGAAAGCTTCAAGGCTCTGGGTCTTTTTATTATTACCGTTATTATTCACGTTACCACAAAAATATCAAAAAGACAAAGTTCTCCAACATTACTCATTATGCATTAACATCAATAACTTTTAGATGGGTAGATAAAGAAAAGCAATAGCATTCATTATATAAAACATCACCCAACAGCTGATTAAACTGTTTGAGGGTGACATACAGGTCTAACCTAAGAGAGTTCTGAAGTCTATTCCACCTATGAGGTACAAAATTGGAGAAAGTAGTTTTCCCTGTTCTGTATTCATAAGTGGAAAATCAAAAGTAAAGCATCCTTGTGAAAGTGTACTGTAACCCACATTTCTCAAGGATAAATAACATGGTAGTTTATTAATAAAAGACAGTGTTTTTCTCTTGTTAATCTTAGTGGGCTATAGAACATTTCTAATGGTACCAGCACAGGACCATGTGACAGGCTTAGAAGTTACAACTACACATAAGTTTTTGAAAAAAAGAAAAAAGATAGTCTATGGTCTGGAATCAACTCAAAAGGTTGAGTGCCAAGTATCACAAATCTATTATGAGTTTGGCAATTAACCTGAAATTTGTAACAGCTCAGCCTTTTTGCAGCTACAACCTTCATGCCAGCAGAGTATAATATCAGGTTACCAACCTTGGCTAACTGTCATGGCTTTGTTTTGCAGCTGGATCTTTTGTCTCTCGGCCCGACGTGCTAACCTGATTTACACTCTTCTCCCGCCAGATATATACAATACAGCTTCCACTGTGAAGAATATTTATTTTCTGCAGAGACACAGAGACAGCTCTCTCTCCCTCAAGCAAAGAAAACAATGTTCAGTTGCCGCTTCATGTGTGGTCAACAGACACCCACAGAACACAGCAGGCGGGAACGGGGCTAATGCATTGCCTGCAGTCTCACCTGTCGAGTCCCCATTGTTCCCTTATGACTAAAAATGCTGGGTCCATTTTCTCTGGTTTCAAATTTGTCCTGAGGGGGCCCCAGTACCTGTGCAGACCTGCTGCTGAAGGATCAGGTTGCTGCCTGTGCCTCTCATCGGGGATTGAGGCGAGAGAACAAAGGATGAGACAAGGGCTCAAGAAGGAGGGAAAGATTTATTTTGTTTTCAGGTGTTTTAATCCACTTGTGTAATTAATGACTGGCTCCCTAAAGAAACACCATGCTGCTGAAGAAAAATCTTTCATGTTACAGATCTGTGATCTTTTAAAGCTGCTTACAAAAGGTGAATGTAGCCACCTGTTTTAAAGACTCCTGTTTGAAAGCTCTGGGTTATCATTTTGGATACCACCTTGGAGCCATAAGTGACCGTATCTGGACGAGAGAACTGAGAGCTAAGTTACCAGTTAATACCAGCAAGCTTGGTTAGCAAGATATATAGACTGTATGAGCACATCACACATTTACAGACACCTGGTAGTTAGTGCAAAGATACATTCAAATAAAATACTAAAATTTGAGACTTTTTCGATGGCCTGTTGACCACACAGGAAGCTATAATGTATGTCTTTTAACTGCATTAACAATGCTCCCAAAGGCAACACCACATGCACAGTCTAGAAGTCCAATGCTGTGACTTCAGTTAACTGAGATGACCAGCTAGAGTCACCTGTGTGGCATCCAGGTGTCAGTCAAAGCAGCTACGTCCCTAATGATGCCAAATTTAACCCTTAACAAAAGTTGCCACCCCGCTTTCCCCCACTATGTATAGCTGAAGGGAACAATTTGTGAGATCGAAACTGTTTTTTGACTTGCTTTTTGAGTGAGCCTCAAGTGGCCATTTGAGGAACTGCAGTTTTTGGCACTTCCTCACTGGCTTTGTTTTTTTTTAGCCCTGGAGCTGCAGCTGAAAAACCAATATTCTTTATTTAGAGATTTTATTTATTTAGAGATTTGGTTGTCATTTTTGTTTGTGTCAGTTGCTCTTTTTATTTACTCTGAGTGGGTGGGACTCAGCTGAAGCTAAATATTTACACGCACCAAACGGGTCTGAGCAAGCTTTAAATTAACATGTCACACGTGCTACATCCACAAAGTCCTGATGAAGCAGATCCGACTGTTAAGCTCTTAAAATAATTGTATTTTTAATCATTTCAATCAATCAGTCAGTCATGAAATGCTATATTACCAGCAGTAACCAAGTGGAAAAAATTGCATTGTGGGAGTTAATTTAAGAGTTCCACCTTCTGGGTAAACACTACATGAGTCATATCATGTCCTGTTTGCTTCTGCTTCCTACAATTCCCAGAATACCTGTTGATAATCCCCAGAGAACAGGTGCAAACACTCTGCACCAGCTGCGGGTTATTCGTGTAGGTGGAATGAATAACAGCATGAGCACTGAAATAATTAGCCCAGAAGAAGATGCGAGTCCTGCTCTACAACTCAAAATACTTGTGACTGCATTGCATTCTGGTGCATTAAGGACAACTGTTTTCACTGTGTTTAACTAATGAAGACAGTGTGTGATTGTGAGGGACTGGAGAAAAAAAAAAAAAGGATATTTCCTGTTAATGTCTCAGACAACAAAGTTTTCCATTAAATTGGAGTGACTGCAGTGGAAATGGCTCAATGTGTTTTCACAGTCTGCGTCTGACCTATGATCCAAGGTAATGAGAAAAACATAGTGCCAAGCAACAAAACAGACACAAGACAGCCAGGCTGATTACCAAAACCATGTGCATGTTAAGAGTTCTGCAGAAAATAAGTACATATATTACCGTACAAATCAGACTTTCTGCATCATTATTAATAAACTATTAAGCTTTGAAGCTGGCTTATAAGAGACATAAAGATTTACAGCATACATAAAAAAGTGCAGCACATTTAAGAACTACTTGCATTTTTCCCTTTGATTAGTGAGTGAGTCTAATATGAGAATTTAAAAGAGACCCATTGTCATGTATTTAAATTAATTATATTCAAGTTACTCTAAATTGCTGTCTCATTCCAGTGACACCGACAGCACAATCAAAGCAGACGATTCAGCTTTGATTTAGCTTAAACTGCTCAGCTAAGCTTCAGCAAAGAACTATAACAAAACTCATATCTGGGCTAAAAAGAAAAGTTTTTGTCGGTATTGGAGTTGAAAGATGCATAAATGTTTCCAGAAGGCTAAAAAACATTAGGAAGGAAAACACATACACCTTTTTATATAGAATATCTGTGACACATGACTCACATTATTGGCAGTGTCAGAGTCATTTTTCAGTGAACGAGGCAGATAGCAAAGATAAAAGCACATTACAAGAGTGGTGATTATCACTCTAAATGACTTGCCATAAGGTTCCCTAGAAATTGATCTTGTGGCATGATCGTTAGTCTTTGAAATGTTCTCCTCTACACACTCGACCACACGAGCGTCCGTAAAAACCTCTTAAAAAATGTCATAAATTGCGTCAGCAGATGAGCTGCATGGGTGCGGGGAGCACTCTTAAGATTGCAGACAGCTACAGCGAACGGGTGGTAAGTGCACTCAGAAATCACATCCATTATGTTGTGAATTATGTATTTGAGGGGCGCAGGCCACGGGACCCGAGGGGAGAAGTGGTTGTGAGATGCCTGTGGGCAGACTTGGGGCAGATCAGAGGAGAGCTCGCTGTCCTGACTCCAAACATCCACCATCAACTCCCATTAATGACGTACCATTAAAGGCAACATTAGGCCATTAACAAAGCACAGCCCTGCCGCTTACTACTTATCCATTAACCCTTCCTAATGCAAGTCGGTGCCTAACATTTTGGCAATGACTTCATGCTTCTGTTTCCAGACGAGCTTACATTAGCTCACCCAAGGGTCTGGACTTGTGAATGAACAGAACAGATTTTTAAGTTCCCTGTCTGCGGCAGACACTATCAGACGTTCTAATGGATCACCAAGTCTTGACTCTGTCACGATGACCGTGTTTCTCAGGTAAGAACTTTAAAAACTCCATCACTGTGAGGATATTACATCGCACAACCTCTCTCCTCTGCCTTCAAAGTCATTTCCTAAGAATAGATATGGCCTGCAAGCAAGTTTGCTGGACAAAAAAGGGATTATCAAATGATTTCTACCTATTAAAATGGAAAACTGGGCATTGCCAACCTGAAGCCATCTGCCACACAGATAAAGTTTATATTAATTAGGGTTGTGACATGTGGAAATGATCACACACCTTACAGCCATCTGAGGACAGTGAAGGGTCAAAGTGAAGCCTAAAACCTTTTAAAGTACCCACAGGAATAGTGAAATGTGTTTTTATTTAAACAGATTTAAGTCTAAAAAAGATTAACTACTCTCATCTATACAAGTGAAGCTCAGGATTCAATCTTTTCATTTAAAAGCACCAAAGAAATGACACATATGAAATCTGCTTATGAGTTTATTTCAAATGTTGCTTTTGTGCAGCGTACAGCAAGGCTGAAGCCTGTTAACTCTCTATTCAGACAGTTCAGACTTGTGATTAGAAACTAGTCATTCATTTTTAATTATTTCTGAGCAATTTAAATGTGATAACGTTCTCATATGCCAAGGAGCCTTCAAACTTCATTAAACTGGAGGATCCCACAAGCATTATTGAATTTGTCCTGCTCGCCCATGCCTGATGATGAGCTTGCATCCACACGCAACAACTCTGCTCCTAATCATACAGGCTTTGAATTTAAGTTTTAACTTGCAGAAACGCATAGAAGCGCTGGGGGTTTTTTGGCCTAAAGTTGAGCTACATCTTAAATCCAAAGATTTTTTTTTTTTTTTTTTAAATCTCTTGTTGGTCCTTGCCAGTTGTTTCTGGAGCGCTGATGAAACACATGGTAGTTTTACAAGTCAAGCCCATGCATGACAAAGAACATTACACAAAGAATCCTATATTTACACTGCGGGTGTGTAGTAGAGAAGAACATGAGAGGCAACATATGTCCTGAAAACACCATCTGCAGCTCTGATTTGTGTTCCTACTTTGTAATTTTGGATTTGAGTATCTCCAACTAGACTCACAGCACTTCCGTTGCATATGCATCTGAATTTTTCAAAGCTGTGATAACAGGTATCTGATCACATGGTTCATACGGTTTCATGGTGTTTCTTCTGCATTTGAGATGAGGCCCAGATAAACACATGCAGTTTCTCAGAGGGTAGGACTTGCTTTTTGAAAACTCTATTTTTAGCCCATTTAATTAAAATTACAGACCTTTTTCCCTCTAGCTCTCACAGGGAAGTATAATCAGCCCAATTAAGACTTAAAAATGTAGTCACATGGATAATGAAATAAATGTTTACAGTCTAATAAAACAAATTTAGGGCTTAAAGAGGTGAAGCGATGAAGGCAGCAGTAAGTAATGCCTCACAGTAATGAGTTCAGGGAGCTTTGAATTACTGACATGTTTGAACTGATATCTGCAAATCTAAGCGCAAGAAACGAATCCTCAAATTCTTAAAACGTCCCCGATTTTTCACCCCTTTCCAGTGAGAGGTGTTAACAGGGAGCTTTAAAATATTCCTGACACATTCAAAACAACCTTCTTGACATCAAAGTGCTCATCGTTTCACCAGGTCTCTTCAAGAGGTATCACATCAGACAGGAGGTATCAGTTTTTTTTTCTGCATACTGGCCATAAACCTGCCAGCCTCGCTTGCCTGAAGCAACTGAGCCAACTAGAGCAGGACTGACTTGTAGGGTAAGTGTCTGCTGTCTGGACTGGAGGTAGAACATCATTTGTAATCAGTTTTATTAATAGCATAAAAGGGACCTCGGGAGTAACGTCATGCTGCAAAGAAAAAAAGAAAAAAGGAAGACAGGCTGGTACTGGAAAAGTTGGTCAATTGAGTGAATACCAGATCAACTAAAAGAAGTAAATAGTTGACAATTTTGATAAGGAAGTCACCGTGTGTGTCATTTATCAAGTTAAAATGTCAAAAAAAATTCTGCTTCCAGCGTATAGAGGTTAAGGACTTCCTTCTTTTTTCTGTTTTATGTAAATGTAAATTGAATATTGCTGGACTGCTTGTGAGAGAAACAAGCAATCTAAAGATGTCACCTTGAGCTCTGGAAATGGCACTTTTCACCATTTTCTTCCATCTTATTAATCAAAAGAAAAAAAAAGAAGGAAAAATTCACAGAACATCTTGTAGTAACAGGACATTTTCTAACGGTCACTCGTTGCAGCCCTGGCCAAGGCTTAAATTAAGACTGCAACTGATGGTCACTTTCATAATCAAATTATACTTTTATTAGATTTGTCACTGGAACAATCATTTTGCCTATGAAAAATATTGAAAATAGCCCCAAGTATATCAATTTTACTATAATATGAAAGAAAAAGGAGCAGTGACTTCTTAATTTACATGCATATATTAGCTGATATTAAATATCGATTGTCAGAGTAGATAGTTTTTAAATTTCTGTCGGCTTTAGAGTGTTGGCTTAATTAACAAAAACAGTGTTTTGGGCTTTGGGAGCATGTGATGTTCTTCTCCCCTTTTTTGCAGCACATACTGATAATGACAATAACCACTGCAGCTCTCACTAAGATACTCATGTTCAGCAAATTACATATGCAAACAGACAGAGCCCAACAGAAGGGTCAAGATGGAAACATCCACTGAACCATCAGACTAAAAGCATCCTCCTTCTGGTAATTAATTCAGTGAATTATTATCTTCTTTTTTTTTTATTATTTTGAATTATTACCCCAGCTGGCAGCTACAGATTCCACTATTTACACAAATGCAATCAGCTTTTGTTCAAGTACCCGCCTGCCTGCCTGCCTGTCCCACAAGTGCTCCCTCTCCTGTAAAAGCAGCCCCACCCAGCCCCAGCCCCCACACCCCCCTGAGCAGGAAATCCTTTGAACATTTGTAGCCCATTGGTCCTGTGGGACCAGTTGTGTTTACTATTATACCATCTGTATGACCATATTACAGTTTCAGGTGGTGCCTGAGGATACCAATAAAACCTGCTGCCACAACACACCCCTTTTGAAGGATCCTGGCAACAAACCACATGCAGCCTCTTATGGGAGCAGTGGAAAAAAAGAGGGAGACAATCAGGCCAGGAATCATACCTTTTCTGGGTAAACAAAAATGCATCCACTTATCGATCTTAAAGTGCCTCATTAGATGCTGCATGAGGCATGGCCTAATATTTTCCCAACACAAAATGGGTGATGAATGGAAATATGTGCAGTGGTTTTATTATTATCTGAATTTAATTCACACCACCTACTTTGTCGTATCAATAATGTATGTCTTGTTACGCTGTAAACAACAGAAAATATTAACAGGTAGATATTTCCATTTGCTCGGCAGATGGCTTTTGTAGCTTTCATCTCTGGTAATTGCCGCGGTAAGGCTGATACTTTCATATTAGTTGGGCAAAGAGTCGTATATGCTGTTGTGCACTCATAATGACAGAACTGACCTTCTAACCCTTCACTGTGAAACAGAGCAAGCAGTGTTCCCCATTCCAATGAGCCACACAGCCTTTTTGGTATTAAGAGGGCATGACGGTTTCAAATTGTGTCCTGCTTCAGCTTTTGGCTCTAGGGGGGTCGTAAAGCCTCTGCTGGCTAAACAGAGCAGAGAGCGGTGGGAGGAATACATGGAATGCAGATAATACATACAAAGGATTATGTACCTGCTTGCACATCAAGTCTGTGTGGTTTCAGATTTAATACCTCTGGACCAACGTCTGCTTTGATGGAGTTCTGTGAAAGGCTGGAGATTAACGTGCACCGTTAGCCCACCGAGTCTTCCTATGACTTCAGGACTTTCAGATTTACGTGGCGGGATAACTGCTAACTTTGTCTGGCTGGAAGGTTTTGTGAACCCCAGCGGAGCCGAGTAGGATTTTGTGTATTCTAAAAAACGGAAGTTGTTTGCTTATGTGCAATAAATTCACCTACATTCAAAATACAGTTTGTCTTTTGTCAAAGCAAGGTCACCATTAGTGTTATACTTCTTTTTTCTTAAGACACTACCAGATAAAACTGTCACAACAAACCAAATCTTGCTCTTTTGTTTGTGCCTTTTGTTTCAGTGAGATGAGATAGCCACTCTCAGTTTATGTAATTCAGTATATGTCACAGTCATCTTGGTTACAAAGGGCCTTTAAGGCATAATAATTTCATTAGCGGTGGCTATTACATTTTCTTCTTCCATCATGACATGAGGAGAAGCTATACATCAAGCTAAGTGCTTTTAACCATCCACCCTGTAGTTGCAGTGCCCCCCCCTGCGCTTCTTGTCCTGTGCGGTACATCCCAAACAAGAGCATAAAAAGCCCTGCAGATCTGTCAGATAGTGAGATGTACTGGCAGCAGCGAGACACCACACTTCACAAAAAAACCTGTCAATAAACAAAAATGTGCCAACACCTCTTCTGCTACTGAAAGGTGTTCAAAATATGAGCAATGTGGCTTGAAGAGCTCATGAACAAAAGTCTCCATGGGAATGTTGTGCACAGCCTATCCCCCTTCAAGCAAACTGAGTCAACACGCTGTTCAGAAAGTCCTCCAAAGCCAAGCGCTGCTTCTGCTGCACGGCCAGACAAAAACAAGGGCTCGGGGGTGAAGGCTTCCCTTGAAGTCCAAAAAATGACTTAAAACAGGACAGAACGAAAACACATCTAATACACCGGATTGGTCTGTAGGTTTGTCCACAATTTGGTCATGATATATAGAGAAGCCTACTGACTTTGACTCTGACTTTGACAATGTGTTTGTCGAACACATTGTACTTTTGCATGTCTAACTAGAGCCCAAACAGTATACTGGTCAGCTAATCCTGCTGGCCTGTATTGCCCTACACATATCAGTGTATCTGCTGCCCAATATGCACTGATCCGTACTGTTGTTTAAAGAACATAATCCAGAGAAAGATGGCGAGGATAATTCAAAAAAGGTGTCATGACATTTTTTGTCCAGCAGAGCGGCTCCAACTGCATTGTTTAAAGTACTGTCAGCACTGTCTGCAGCACATGTGGCAGAGTTGCATGACAGCTGGTGCGGAGTCAAGGGGCATCTTTACAAAGAGGTGCTAACTGGTTTGTGAAATATTTACAATGCGAGAAAGACAAACAATGACCCCATCATTTTTTGTCTTCAAGATACGATAACCCCTACTACAATTATATATACTGTATGTCTAAAGAATATCGATTGAAATATCCATGTCGGAATTGTTTATGCCCTAAAACTCAGTATTTCATTGGTCCCGAAAAACAAGCATCAGTCGGGCTCTAGTCTTGTTATTAGGTGGCTTGAACCTTTAATGGCTCCAACTTATCCAATGTATAAATGTACAGATTTGCTGCATAATCCTGTCTTAAATCCAATATATTTGACTTCTGGACTGTTGGCCGAGTATGAAATGGGAAATCATAGATACACTATACAGACAAAAGTACTGGGCCACCTGCACATTACGTCTACAGGAGCTGCTCAGCCATGGAAACTAATGCCACGAAACCCCTGGTGCACAGTTTTTGTGCTGATGTTAATGCCAATGGAGGTTTGAAACTCTGAAATTGTTGAGTCAGCAGAGTGTTGGCGACTATTACACTCTATGCGTCTCAGCACTCGGTGACCCTGCTCTATAACTTTACATGGTCTGCCACTTCATGGCTTCCACTCTGGAATAATACCACTTACAGTTGATCGTGGAATATCTAAAAAGGAAGAAATTTCACAAACTGACTTGTTGTAACGGTGGCATCTTATTACAGTACTGCAGTGAGATCTTTAGAACGACCCATTCTTTCACAAATGTCTGCAAAGGCAGACTGCATGGATAGGTGCTTGATTTTATACACCTGTGGCAATGAGACTGAAAACCCCTGAATCCAAAGATTAAGAGGTGTAGCCCAATACTTTTGTCAATATAGAGCATCTTTGGTGAACCCTTTCCATATAGCGTCATCACCATCAACAAGTCAATTTGTCCATTAGATGGTACTAATTAGCAAATGTTAGCATAACATGCCAAGTTGCTTAAACATGTATATAAACAACCATTATTCGTGCCAAATATCTGCTAGTATTCTCAGTGTGAGTATGTAAGTATGTTGATGTATTTAGGTCAAAGCACTGCTAAGCAACATAAAGACACTGACAAAAAAATACCCTTACTGTCTTCAGTTGTTGGTAATATAAAGAACATGCATATTAACCGATGTAATGACCTGGGATATGAAAATGCATTAAACAAGAGACATTACAAAAGGAAATATATCCATTCAAGCATGATATCTATACAAATGCTGCCCCAAGGAGAAAGGTAACAAAGTTGTCCAATTATTAGAAACCCACTGGGAAATATTATAGTCTGAACCAATATGCCTGTAAAACCAAACTGTGGCTGTGATGCTGTCTTGGTTTAGAATATCCATAGTGCTGGCTCTGTTTATAAATCAGCATGCTCTGGCAAGCCCTCCACAATAAGACAAGAAATCCTGAGATTTCCTTGCAAACGAGAAGAAAATCCATGCTGCTGTAACCACAATGTCCCAAACCTACATTCTTACTTTTCATTTTTAGCTCTCAGTTTTTTTGCAGTCTCACCCTGAATGTGTAAATGAGATCACCATCATTATATGAGGAAATGATGTGTCGTCTCTTCTTTATCTTCTCCTTGTATGAGGAGGGAAAGGAATGGCAGGATAATAGGTTCTGGCATCTTCATTACTCAAAATTACACACTTCAAAGTTCATTTAACAACATCCTCATTCTATAGACTAGCCAGGCATTGTAGTAATACCATTTTTACGTGGCAAGGGCCAGTGGTAGCAAGCTGCTAGTGAGTTTACAAGTAAACATCCCTGCTGTTTTCCATTGTGACCACCTTACAGTAAAGCCACGGTAAAACTCAAAGTGATACATGCAGAGAATTTTGCATTTAGAGGAGAAGTCAAGTCAATTATATGTATTTAAACCACACCAGTGGGATATTTAATGCTTAGAAATTCTCCCCAGGAACACAAGGCTACTTGACCTCTTAAGTCGTCCCATTAGAAAATTAAGTACTGCATCCAATTACCAGACAAGCATCTCTTCACCTTCCCCGTAAGGTCTGCCAGCAGAACAGCTGAATACTTAACAGCAAAGTGGAGCATTTTATCACAAAGCATCTAACACATCCACAAGTCATGCATCAGCCAAAGCGTCGCTTGAGGGGTAACTACTACGCAAAAAGCCACCACTTGACTCCTCTGAATAAAAATTGAAGTTGAATGTGAGGAAACATTGCTGCGATTGCAGATGCATTAACAAGAAAACAGTTTTGAGTAACATACTGTAATCTGTTGTGAGGATTACAGTTCTTCTAACTTAATACGGTTTTTCCAAGCAGTTGAGCATTAGGATATGCATGCCCTGGGGCCAAAATACAACTGGAACACAGACTAGAATGTAATAAGCTCTAGCTTTCAGAAGGGAAATGACAACATCCTCATTACATAGACTGATTTATGATTTGAGGATTTATCTTTTTTTTTTTTTATTATAATTTAGTGTTTATTTTGAGCAAACTGTTAAGTTTATCTGTTATTTTTAGCTAATTTCTTCAGTTTGTTTAATTACTTTTTAAGTATTTTAAGTGCTACAACTCCCTAGCCTTAATGCTTACTTTGGCAAAACAGAGCAACATTACAAGAATTCCTAAATCTTTTTGGACTGTAACTTTTCTTATTGAGCACACATTAGTTCTGGCAAACCACAAAGTCAAACTCAGGTGCAGTTCTGGCAGATCAGGTGATCTTAATGCCAGCCCAGATTAGGTCATAGTTCAGCAGATACCTTTTCACACATCCAATCTCTTATAGGGTGTACTATTTAAATTGCTGTAGCCTGCCCAGAGTTGCTGCACATCTGCAAACCACTTTTCAACCCTCTTTCATCCCAGATCCTCTGTTCATTCTGTATCTGACTAAAGCCTTGATTATACTCTGTTGTGGACACGGACAGCTGGCCGACTACACAACGGTCGGTGCATTGTAATGTAAATTCTCCAAGGATGAGTCAGTGTAGTCACAAAAAAAAACAGGCAGGCACGCGGACGTCCATGTGGATCCTCGCGCTCACCATCTGATGACAAAATTTACGTCACTCAGACCTGAGCAGACCCTCGTGGACTGGCAGACGTGGAAAGTACAATCAAGGCTTTAATCAGTGTTACATCTGCCATCTACTCTACGTATGCGTGTGGATGGGTGGGAAGGTCGAGGAACAGAGCCATACCGCCAAATATAACTTAATATAACTAATTAATATAACTATTACTGCCAATAGAAATAATCTTCTTGTCGATATAGTGGTTCTGACTGAAATAATCAAACATGAATATGTTCAGTTTTACTTCCTCAAAACATCTGAATTACTCCTGGTTGGAAATCTAATATATAGTAGGGATGCCAAGATAACAAAAATTTTGCAGTAGAATTACACGAGTCTCGATATCCAATTCGATACCACAACAAAATGATGTCCATGTCCATGTACTTAAACATAAACTCCTTTATTCATTTTAAAATCACTGGCATGGTTGTGGCAGACTGTTAATGTAAAATTTTAACTTTTTAATTTGTTTACAGGAAACAGAATGAAATGTTAAGATGTTTGCCGAGTGACCCGCTAACATTACTACGAGGTTAACCATTCCAAACATTTTATCCTGTGGAACATAATTAACTTTACAATGGCAATGCCAGCTGTCTCAGGATAACATAAGGAGGATAATATTTTGGATCTTGTTGTTGTTACTGAAACTCATTCCCTTTGAATTCTTTGAACAGATCTGGATGCCAGTCTTTCAGGTGCTTTGCTAAATTGGAAGTATTTCCTTATTTGGTCTGAAAAGCATGTTAGCATCATCTGCATATTGCCTTTTGGGAATCAGTTATCACCTGACTCTTACTGCCTTTCTTATCAAAGAGTCAGAGCAGGTACTAGTCACGATCTTCCACGTGTAGTTTTTCCTGTGCTTTTGGCCGTCCTTCATCTTCTTCAACGTGCAAGGATAGACTGGAACACTTGATAGGCACATGCCGCCCCCTTCAGTTCCAGAGGAATTGCAGCCTTGGTACATAAAGCTACTTTCGTGTTTGATTTGGCAGAGTTTTACGCCAGATGCCTTTCCTGACACAAACCCAAAACTAATTTGTGTCTCCAGGTGGAATTGAACCACTGATGGTTCGCTTGTTAAGCAAATGTGTAAACCACTAAGCCAAAGTGGCTTTGAAGCCACTGCAGCCTTGGTACATACACTGCCTTAAAAAAAACAAGTACCATCACATTTTCAGAATCTTGGTATCATAGGTTCTGGTGATATCCCTAATATATAGAGAATAATAAAATCCACTAAATGAGAGTTTTACAGAGATACCCACCATTTTAAGAATAACACCCTGAAAACCTATGAGGATTTAAAGAGGATGGGACTCGTCTCAGAAGCATGCATTACACTGTTATAAAAGGTTTGTGGTAGTCAACAGTGTATTGATTCACTGGTGACTCAGAAAGATGCGTCAACCATTTAATTTTTGCTGTTGTTTGAAGTTAAACACCATCAGAATGACAGGCTTTTAATTCCAATCAGAGATATGCTGTTGCTATCCCCTGTGAAAGGAAGTCATCCCTGAATGGGAACTCCTGTCTCCTACAAGTTCAGCCATAGCAGCATGTAATCAAAGATAGCTTCAGGCACTGCAGACTGCTGCTGCAGTCTATGAAGGGAGGATGGTGGACATCAGCACAACACAAAGAAACAGCTTTTAAAATGGCGAGAATGTGAATACTGAGGTCAAACGCAGACAAAACCTCCCTGTTGAGTCCCAAGGGCGGGACGTACCCGGGAGCAGCGCACTGTTTCATGAATGAAAAACTGCTAAACAACGTCTGAATGAATAGAGTAACTTCTCAGTATTGCAAAAGAGCTCTGGAGCCAACAGAGGGTGATTCAGAAACGAATGGGAAGACAAAACTCCATGTCATTTTATTACCGGCCCGAGGCTTGGAATGAATGTTTCACCTTTAGCACAAAAGCTGTGTCAACCTGCCTGACTCCCCTGAACCTCAGACAAAGAAAAAATTATAGGTTTGATATAATAGCAACCTTCTATCTTGCTGAGTGACTCTCATATATATATATATATATATATATATATATATATATATATAAAAAGAAGTAATGAGTTTTTATGAGAGTGCGGGCATAAATATCAAAGGTCCACCACTGACCCCCTTTATGGGTAAGCAGCAGATCCTGCTGCTGGTAATCCCATGTGGTGAGACTCTGCTGTCAGTGGTGCTGCTGCCGCTTTGTCTTTCTTTTATCTATAAGATAAATTTTAATGAGAAAAAGTAGTCCATTAAATGCAATCTACAAAAAAACAAAGGCCACATAAGCAGCCACCATGTGGCTTCCCATATACATGTGCCTCTTTGTGGTATTCCTAACACCGAGGTCATTAACATCACAGTTAATGGAGGCCACTCAAAGAATTCATTAAAACAGAGCAATAACTCTAATGGAGGATTTGAACAAAGATCCAGTCCCTACTAAAGATGGGTGTGGCCACAGGCTTTTCATATGGAGGGGAGATGCTTCCCCCCCAGTCAGGTTGCACATGTGAAGTGCCGAGACCGACAGCAGCGACTCTGTGCCCTCTCTGAGGGGTGTGTGCTGTTCCATATTAATGACAAAGACAGCAGCGGGAGCAAGAAGTCGCTATCATACACTCATTTGTTTAAAAAGAGCCAGCCTCACAATACAGTCGGTAGGAGTCCACAGGAATCCAGGGAAAGCTGGGGGATGCGTCAGTGACAAAAGACTGAAACAACCTCACTTTTTGTCCCTGTAACAAGGACTGACCAATCTTAGAGTGCTGCTCGTCATTCACCAAAACCAAGGATAGCTTCATGCATTTCAATGGGTGTATTCCTGCATAAAGAAGGAAGAAGCACTACTGCATAGCACAGTTATCTCTCTCTCACGTTGTTAAGTCCTTCTTTATAGCTGAAACAATAGGACTCTGGTCCCTCTTCTCAGATAACAAATAAACCATTATTTAAATGGCAAAGTGACAAACAAGAGTAAAAGAGAAAACTGAGACATTATTCAGTTTGGTAAAATATCCTAAAGATTTCTCTTGCTTTATTTCACTCAGTATAAACAGATGAGTTGTAAAGCAGAATATCTAAAAAGTCAATAAAGCGCTAAATTTAAACAATTTTTCTCAACCTGACCAGCTAATTGAAACAAGAAATGGACAGCTGAAAAGGCAATTTTGGCTGAGATTATAAAAATTGAATATATCGCACACTCTGGCTCTAAAAGTAGGGCAAGCCAATCACCAAAGTGTAATTAAGATTCACTTGCTGCTGTTTTACTGATAATCCCGTGTGTAAAACTGTCACAGGCGAACAAAAGACCTTTTTCCTCATTGAGTCATTGCCTGAGAGTGATTACTTTTGCCACCCAAGTCCTTTCATTTTCTCAAGGCAAAGCCACTCATACATCTCCCAGCTTGGTCAGTCCAGCAGAGAGGGAATTGCTCTCTCTGACATGTAGGAAGCTCAGCATGTTCATGTGCTAGCTCATATTTCTTAGCACTGTCACACTACAACTAATCTAAAGGTGAAGTTTGGTTTGCTCTGGCATTTTAGAACAAATATAAAAAACAAAATATGCAAAAAATGTTTACGGGCTGCTCTCGTAAACAACTGGTGAATAATAAGACTACAATTTGAAAGTCATCATTAAGCTTAGTGATGGGAACAAACTGTTCTTTCAGCAACTGTACACACAATCAGGAATCATAAAGAGACCACCCCTCCTTTCACACTCCTCCACCTGTTCAGTGTCCTGCTGGGGGCCGAGAGAAACAAGAGTACGCAGGAGTGTGTGTGTGGGTGTGCACCGCTGCACCCCTCTGTGTGAGGGGTGCAGGGCAGACAAAGACCAAAAGAAATTAATATTGCACTGTTTATATTGAACTGTTCTACATCAGAATTACAGTTTCAAATAACCAAGCTCTTATTTGCACCATCAAGCAATAAAGCTCTCAGTATACCGTATGTGGGCAGGCCCAATGCGCCACACCATATGGTAAGGATGCACATTTGTCATAAGCATCTTTTCTCTGGGGACAAGCTGATGCACCGGCCTGGTTTCTTAGAAACTGTAGCATCCAAAGCCTTTTCTCCTCTCACAGAAGTAGAGCAGGTTAATGATCGCCTTTTATGTGAGCTTTCCTAGTTTAAGAGCTGCAATAAAACCTGCTCTTTGCTCTTTCGTGCTGCATCAAAGACTGTAACAGTCTTAATTTTATCATAACCTCAGGTTATTTTAAGTCTTACACAAAACTCCCATCTTTATTTTTAGTTATTTGTAATTTAAAACAAAATATCAGTGGTTATTCCAGCTTGATCCTCACTTCCCAGTTATAAAGTCCTGCTGCCAGGGACGCTGGTAGGAATTCTGCACCCCCCAATGGGACGTGACACTGGGCTCTCCACCATAATGCTGCTCTAATTTACAGTATGACCTCGCCTGTCTAAACAGCCCTCTCTTGTTTGAGTACTCCTTTTTTCCCCCCTCCATCAGCAGCCGCTCCGCCTGTTGCTCAAACTTCCACTTATTTCTTATTCTGATCGAGACCAGAGGAGCACACGATGCACACAAACAAGCACACAAAAACCTAATTCTCCTGTGTGAACATCTGTCTCTTTCTTATATCTCACTTGCTTTGTTGCTTCTTGGGTGAGTAATGGCATCTGCTTCACTTTATACTCAATAAAATGGTCTTTTTCATCCAAAACACAAGTGCACTAACTGTGTGATACCAAAAGAGATTCCACTTCACACTTTCGCTCCACACATACGGCTGAGAGTCCTACACAGCCTTTTGAGAGACATTATGAGCCGCCAAATATGGGTTAAGCATCCAGCATGATAATAACTTGTATAGATATCACTTTTGGGACTATTTCAAGCATTCCTATTATAATAAGTGAGATGTACTATGGATGAACAGAAGGTTTGTTCCCTTTACTGGTTTAAGACGCTGCTAGTCAGATTACTCATTTTACAGACCAAATTAAGCATTTAAATTTAGCAGACCGTCTTCTTTTCTTATGTGTTTGCTCTACTTGGATTACAGAATGGGATTATTTTCTCTACATTTGCAAAATGTGTCCATTTGCAGATTTTGATCAACAAATGGCTCAGCAACTTGAAGAGATTAGGCCCAAAATTGACAGCAAGTGAAGTACAGATGCAGGATTTCTATTCAAAGCCATGATTCGGTTGAGTTGTCGTACTTCTCTTGAATGCATCTGAATTTTGCATGAAGGACTACAATACTTTCCAAGTCACAAAGAAATCTCTTTTCAAAGGAGAAACTACCACAAGCAGTCTTCAAACATCGAGAGGAAACCGCCTATAAACAAGATGAGACGTGCACAAGCACACAAATGAACAGTTGTACAAAATCTTACATGCAACTCTAACATACAATTAAAGCTGGGTTTTTTTTCCCCCTTTTCCTGGGAATTAACATCAAAACATTCAGGAAACAAGTCCTGACATAACCTAGTTGAAGATGAAAGAAAGGCGAGTGAGTCCATCTCCACTGAAATTGGGTGACCACCCCCCTAAGAGATTAGTCCATTAGCAAAAAAACGGGAGAGCCCCACTTGCCTGACAAGTAATACCAGCTGTGGCACCGAGCACTGTCTGTCTGTTTGGGAGGGGAGGTGAGGAAAGGGGTGGTGGTGGTGGTGGGGGAAGGGTGGAGACAAGGGAGTGAACAAAAAACAGATGCATCTTTCTGGAATATTTGCTCCAAGACTAATTGAGGACTCTCTTTTTATTTTCCTGTTGTGTCTGGTTGCAGCCATGGCTCGGCCTTCAGCGAAGCAAATATAATAAACACAGGCTTGTTTTTTTATTACAAGTATTGATGCAGTTTTTATTGCAAATCCAAAACTCGATAAACCCCTTCAGGCAGATTTTGCCCACACTGAGCAAATTGGCAAGAGAAACCTGACAAGCTTTGCTTCACCTTTTACCCTCTTCCTTCTCACCAACTGTGGTCTAAGCAAACACACATGTTTTGACCATCACTTAAGGCCACATGTCTAAATACACAGCAGTGCGGACAAACCATAAAGTCTAACCTCATTACCAACTCAGAGCACTCTCCTCCGGTCTCGAGCACACGGCACTGCAGCGGCACAGTGGTGTAAAAACACTTTAAAAAGGCCATTCGTTTCCTCTCAAACAAACCACCTGAGCTTGACTGATAGGTGCTGCATGGTGTTAATTTACAACAACAGGCGCCACTGTTGTGTGACGAGGTGAAGGGGAGCACAGTGCTATCAGCCACTCCGCCCCTTTCCTATCCAAGGAAGCACTTGGAAGCCTATGGCTTTGCCTGTGGCCTGGCTGAGTGACATGAACACATGATGCTGCTACCTGTTGGCCTGACAGAGGAGACAATATGGAAATCTACAGAGTGGAGTAAGCATCCTCTGCACACTAAACACCACGCCCAAAATTAAGAGCTTGTTTTCGAAAACTATCCTCTGTCTTTGTTTCATCTTTTTTCAGAGGGAGGGAATAATCAAATTATGAAACCATAGTTTAAAATCACCACTGCCTACATGGTGGCTCCATTCAAATCACATAGAAAGTTCCACATTTCTCTGCTAAAACTTAATCACTTGTGCAAGCCCATTACAACTGCCCACATCCCAGTGTAATTACTAGAAGGAGCCTGTCAGGAGTGCTTTCCTCCACCTGACAGACAGCCCGTAATTAAAATAAATCATACAGGATGTGAGCCAGCATCATTCTGCTCAACAGTCTGTGTTAACAGGAAGCGAAAACACAAAAAAATTAGGCATGGTGGTGGTTATGACATCATGGCTTCAGCACATGTGAACACTGGGTGAGGATGACTACCTCACAATGAGCAGTTTATACAGAGGAAAAGTCACTTTAAATAGATGAGCAGGGACTTAGAGCTGCATACGGAGAATA